>JANZXR010000003.1:3287662-3317212 GCA_027575705.1 Erythroxylum echinodendron
TTGATTAACATATCCTAAATATAATTTACAATACTTTTGGTCGAATACTTAATACCATACTAATCAACATAAGGATTATCTTAATTAATCTTGATGTGTCAATCGATGTCATATGAATAGGTGAGACGTTGAACATATTTTGCACCTAAACCTCTCTTTAGGTCTAACCCTAATTAAAATAGTGACAAAAGCAATCTTTTCAAATTATAATGGGAGTTGCAGTTGGGGATGGGGTGCTAAACAACTCAGCATGTTTCCAACGAAAAGAACAATGGAACCAATACTTAATAATTATAAAGTAACATGTTTCTATAAATTTATCATTAATTTTTTATTTATAAAATGGGACATTACTTGTACGCATTCGCATTAGGCAGCCAACCTAGCACTTCGTCTCCGTTCATTGGTTGTATACGGAAGAGTCGTCACGTTCAATAATTGGGAATAATGTGTTTCGTAAGCAGATTAATTTTGTTTAAGAAGATATAATTTAAAACTAATTGCTTGCGTTTATTATGTTTCAGTGTTCATGCACAAGGAAATGAATGTATAAATAACGACCAATTTATTTCTTTTTAAATGTGATTTGATATTTCACAATGAAGAGATATTAAACGTGAGTAGGAATCTTACGTTAGAAAGAGATGGAAATATTGAAAAACATATAAGTGGAAAGGACCTATAAATCTAATGCCTTAAGGTTTTGGTTTGAAATATAGTGTCAAAACCTACGAATATGTTCTCTCACTAAGTCCATGATATAGATCTCTCATAAAAATGGACTTCCCAAATCCAAGGATTGTTCGAGTATGCTCTGTAGTCACAGTATAGTCTGATCTTCTATATCAAAAAACGAGTTTTTTCTTTGGTGTTCTTGCAGGTTAAGAGTGGTTCCATTCTCGGATTTTTTTGTCATTTTTGGGGCTTTTTTACTAATATTTGAGGTCATTGAGTGCATGTCTAGGAAAAACTCTGTCTAAGGAAACTGGATTTTAAGTGGGACAATTTATGATTCTTCCAGCCTTTTCTAGAAACTTCCCTGGTATACGAAAGTCCTATTACAACTAAGTGGGGGTAACTCGAGGCGGTTTCCCGTTTTCACGTGAGAGAGTGGGAGTCAATTCTTGTGATAGAAGCAATGTCAACAAAATTTGATATTACAAAGTTTAACGGGACAAAGTTCTCGTCATGAAAATTGAAGATGAAGGCAGTATTAGTAAAAGATAACTGCTTGAAGGCCATCAGTGCTAGGCCAACGGATTTCACATATGACGTCATATGGAGACAAATAGATGCCTTGGCCATGTCAGATTTGCATCTTGGTTTATTGGATGATATCTTGCAAAGTGTAGAGGAAAAGAAAACAACCAAAGAGATATGAGATCACCTCACAAAGTTATATGAAGCTAAGTCTCCTCACAACAAAAATTTTTTGAAGAAGAGACTTTGCATACTCCAACTGTCTGAATCTACTTCAGTAACAAAGCATGTCAATATTTTGACATCTTTATGCTCTCAACTTTCAAAGTTGGGACATAATATAAATCCAATTGAACGTGCGAAAATTCTACTTCAAAGGCTTTCAGATTCATATGACCAACTCATCATTAATTTAACCAATAATATCCTCACGGATACTTTGGTATTTGATGATGTTGTTGCTTCGGTTTTTTAAGAAGAAAGCAAACGCATCAACAAGGAAGAAAAGCTGACAAGTTCGCATCAAGCAGAAGCGTTATCGATGACGAGAGGACAATCAATGGAGCGTAATTCTACTGAGAGTCACAAACAAGAAAGGTCGAAATCCAAAAATAAGAAAAATATCAAGTGTTACAACTGTAGTAAGGGAGGACACTTTAAAAGTGAATGTCGACTCTGGAAAGGTGGAGACAAGGCCTCTCAAGCATCAACTTCTCAGGGATGTGTTGCCAATGGAGAAATCCTATACAGTGAAGTAGCAACGATGTTTAAAGACTGAGTAGAGCTCACCGATGCTTTGATAATGGATTCAGGAGCAATATGACATGTGACTCCTTATAGAGATTGGTTTCATAGTTATAAATCTATCTTTGCAGGATCAGTGTACATGGGAAATGATCATACCTTGGAGATTGCTGGGATTGGCACCATAAAGATGAAGATGTATGATGGTAAAGTTCATACTATTCAAAATGTGCAGCATTTGAAGGGCTTGAAAAAGAACTTATTGTCTTTAGGATAATTTGATGAAATTGGGTGTAAGACTTCCATTCCAAATGGAGTCATGAAGGTGATCAAAGGAGCACTTGTAGTCATGAAGGTGGAAAGATAGCTACAAACTTATATAAGCTTAAGGGAGAGACATATATGCAAGCAAATGCATCAATTGGATCTGTTAGTTCTCCAGAAAATGCAACAAGATTATGGCACCGTGTCAGAACAAGGATCGAAGATTCTTGCTAAGCAGAAACTACTCCCTAGTCTCACGAAGATATCATTACCCTTTTGTGAGCACTGCGTTATAAGTAAACAACATAGACTAAAATTTAATGCATCAAATTTTAGAAGTAAAGATATTTTAGAATTGGTTCACTCTGATGTATGGCAAGCACCGGTTATGTATTTGGGTGAAGCAAGGTATTTTGTGACCTTTATTGATGATTACTCCAGAAGATGTTGGGTGTATCCTATTAAGAGAAAGAAAGATGCATTTCCAACCTTCACAATATTTAAGACACAAATTGAGTTAGAGACAGGGGAAAAAATCAAATGCCTCAGGACTGATAATGATGGCGAATATACTGATAATAAGTTCATTGATTTTTGTAATTGAGACGGCATCAATTGTCAATTCACCGTGCCTCAAACTTCTTAACAAAATGAAGTGACAGAGCGGATAAATAGAACTCTGATTAAAAGAACTAGAGTCATGTTGAGAACTGCAAGTATGGCAAAGTCTTTCTAGGTAGAAGCAGTAAAGACCGCCTGCTATGTGATTAATCAATCATCAACAAGATCGATTGGTCTAAGGATATCGATGGAGATGTGGACCGGTAAACCAGCAGATTATTCTCAGTTGCACACATTTGGAAGTCTTGTGTTCGTGATGTATAATACCCAAGATATCACAAAACTAGAACCAAAATCTAGAAAATGTAGATTTATGCAGTATGTTGATGGAGTCAAGGGGTATCGACTGTGGAATCTAACTTCCTACAAGCTCGTCATTAACAGAGATCTCATATTTGTAAAAGATAAACTGCAAGAGAAAAATCAAAATAGCACGTCTGAAGACAATTCTAAAGTAACGATTTAGGAGGAAAGAAAGACTGAACAAAAAGATTCTACTGAAGCTATATCAGATCACGAGGAGCAAGAACCAGTTGAATATGAAAATACAGAAGTTCTACGGTCAACTCGTGAAAGGAGAATCCCAACCTAGTAGTTTGATTATATTATAAAGGGCAATGTTACATATAGTCTCCTAAAGAAGATGGTGAACCATCAACATTCCAAGAAGCAACAAATAGCTCAAATGCATCACTTTGGATGGCGAAAATGTAGGAAGAAATATAAGTTCTTCATAAGAATAAGAAATGGAAGCTTGTGCCACTACCGTAATAAAGAACGACGATTGACAACAAATGGGTGTACAAAATCAAACGTAATAGTGATGATCAGGCAGAGTGTTATTGTGTAAGGTTGGTAGTAAAATGATATGTTCAGAAAGAAGGTATCGACTTTATTCAAAATTTTTCAACCTGTAGTTCGTCTCAATACAATTTGGATTGTCCTAACTATGTGTGCTACATTTAATTTATATTTAGAGTAGTTACATGTAAAGACAACATTTTTTCATGGAGATCTTGAAGAAGAAATTTACATGCATCAACTAGAAGGTTTTGAAGAATCAAGGAAAGAGAACTTGATTTGTAAGTTGAACAAATCTTTGTACTGTTTAAATCAGGCGACAAGATGTTGGTACAAAAGATTTGATTCCTTCATAATGAGTCGTGGATTCAACAGATTTAGTGTAGATCCTTGTGCATATTTCAAGAGGTTTGGTAATAATGATTTCATTATATGATTGTTGTATATTGACAACATGTTGGTTAAAAGCCTTAATACAGATTGTCTTCAATATTTGAAGGCTCAGTTACCTGGAGAGTTTGAAATGAAGGATTTAGAACCAACAAACAAGATTATAGGGATGTAAATTTACCGAGATAGAAATAACAAGAAGATTTGGCTTTCTCAGAAGAATTACTTGAAGAAAATCTTGTGACGCTTTAATATGCAAGGTTGTTAGTCAATCTCTACCTCTCTTCCTGTTCATTTTAAGTTATCTTCAAGTAAAAACTATAGCAGTGAAGCAAAGAGGAAGGAGATGTCTTGAGTATCATCTGCATCGGCTGTGGAAAGTTTATTGTTCACTATGATTTACACAAGACCAGACATTGCACATGCAGTAAGAGTGGATAGTCGTTACATGGTGAATCCTGGTCTAGAACACTGGTGGGCTATAAAGAGGATCTTAAGATATATTAAAGGGACCTCAAATGTTGCTCCATGTTATGAAGAATTTGAATTTGTCGTCAAAGAATATGGTGATTATGATTTTGCAGGCGATCTTGATAAAAGAAAATCCACTACAGGCTATATATTTACTATTGATGAAGGAGCTGTGACCTGGGTATCTAAACTACAGACAGTTGTAGCATTATCTACAACAGAAATTGAGTATATGGCAACTACACAAGCCTGCAAGGAATCGATCTGGATAAAAAGGTTTTTGGAAGAGCTTGGGCATCGATAAGAGAAAATTCCTTTGAATTGTGATAGTCCAAATGCTTTGCATATTACAAAGAATCCAACATCTCATTCAATAACTAAACATATAAGAGTTCAATATCATTTTGTTCGGGAAGTGGTGGAAGATGGAAGTGTAGACATGTAGAAAATTCACACAAAAGAGAACCTAGCAGATGCACTAATAAAGTCAATCAACACTGATAAATTCATATGGTGTAGATCTTTGTATGGCTTGGCGGAGACGTAGACAATAGAGAAATGACAAGATAGAAATAACAATATAGAGAGTGATTGGTTCTCAATTAAATCTCTAAGTGGGAGATTGTTGGCTTAAATCCCATATTGGTAAAGAGAAAACATATAAGCCTCCATTTAGGCTACATAAAGAGGCATATGTTTAAGGTTTTACAAATTCTAAAATCTCTTTCCGATTACCTTGTTTATAATTCTTGAAGTGGATTGTGAGATCTTCTTCTTGTAATATTTGTTTTCTATAGTGGAAAGTTTTCTATTCTTGCTCGTAGTTTTTTCCCGTATTCGTTAAGGGGTTTTCCACGTTAATTATTACGTGTCCCTTTTATCTCGATTTCTTTTATTGGTTTGTTTGCTCTATTCGGTGGAGTCCGTCTCTTATCGAGTGATATCAGAGCTGATGGTTTGGCAAGGGACAAGTATGAAGATAGTATTCGGATCATGTGGTTGCTTCCCCACGATAAAAAGCAAGGAGATTCCTGGTAGGCCCAGACCAGTAGAGTAGAAGGGCTCTTGGTGACACCATATACTCAAACTGCTAAAAAAAGGCAGAAAAAGGCTTTCGCTTAAGAGGGAGCCTAAGCCTAATGTGGAAGTTTATACTTGAGAGGGAGATTATCGGGATGTCGAGTGTGAGTAAGAATCCTACATTGGTAAGAGATGAAACTATTAAAGGACGTATAAGTAGAAAGGATCCATAAACTTAATTTTTGAATGTTTTGGATTAAAGTGTAGTGTCAAAGCCTATAAGTATGTTCTCTTGCTAGGCCCATGATATAGATCTCCCATGAAAGTGAATTCTCCATATCCAACACACAAAAGGTTAATGAAATAAAATAAGATCAGTGTGTCATTTATTATTTAATAAATAAGTAAAGAATAGAACAATTGGGAAATAAGTTAAAGAACATCACAATTAATTTATGAATATGACTTAATTAGAATGGATAACTGTTGTTTAACTTTAAAATTTAATTTGGTTAAGCTACTCTAACTCATTCATCTCGTAAAATTATCGAAAAATTGTACAAAAAAGGGTTAATTATAAAATAATTTCAAATTTTGCTCAATTTTATAATTATAGTCTGAATTTTAAAAAATGTCAATAAAACATTTAAATTTTCAAAAATTTTCAATTCTATTTCGAACTTTAAAAAATAATAATAAAATGTTCAAATTTTTATTTTTTTAACGCTAGATCGACTTTAGGAAACCTAACTATTAATACATGCTAACCAAAATTAACACAACAAATGAAGATTAATGAAATGATGTCGTTGTTAAAAATGGAATTTCTAAATCAATATATGCAGCCTTAGCTTTTCATTATCTGTTTTTTCTCCTAATACTTTCAGTCTTTTATTTTCTGTTTGTTCTTCCGATGTTTGAAACTACTTTTACATTGTAGTGTACTGCACTAATAAACTCTTCGTTTTCAGTTACATAATTTGAAAATCAAAGCGTAAAGACGTTGAAAGAACAAATTAAAAGTGAAGAAAAAAACTGAAATCTAAGTCTGAGATTGTCAGCACTGCGTAATCTGATTTGGTGAGCAAATCTAACGAAAATACTAACGTCGGGTAAAAAAATAAAAATTTAAATATTTTACTACTATTTTTTAAAGTTCATACTATAATTAAAAAATTGAAAAATTGAAAAATTTATTTTCAAAAATTTAAAGTTTAAGTTATAATTACGAAATAAAGCAAGATATTTTTTTAACTAAAAAAATATGCACTACTGGGGCAAGATATGTCTGTCTGCACATCACGTGCGGTTGGTGTGGCTGGCTAAGGCTAAAGCTTACCTATACACGTAGTTACGTACATTTGGCTTTATTTTAGTTAGTTTGTATTTTTCTCTCTATTATTTTATTTAGGCGAAAGTTGATCCTCGCTCAAAACGGCTACGCAAAACGACAAGTCGCCACTGGATCTCGAGATATGTTAACTGTTTGACTAGGCCCCACCAATCAGAACCCATTAATTTCATTATCAACGTTTGTTCTTTATCATACGGCCATTCCTTTGCCACGTGTCGTATTCATTTAGCAACTATACAGCTGTATCATCAGCCACAGGTTCTTGTCGTAAGTGTCAACACTTCCCTGAGCATCCGAGGGGCAACTTCGTAATCATACGTTAACTATTAGAGTGCAGTGAGGCACACGGACGATTACCGACACACGAGTGTCAGTGTCACATCAGAGACGTCCCCACCGTCGGATTCCAGATTAATGTGTGGGCCCCCACTGCACAGCACCTCATGAGTACTCCGTCGCTGTGACTGTGACCTTTTTAACATTCACCCGCCTGTAACTTTATCTTTCCCAAAATACCAAAGCCACTAGACACAGCAAAGCAAACCCAATCTTCTTTATAAATCTTCTCGTCCACGCTAGCCACTCTCTTCTTCCTTTTTCCTCTTACCATGAAACTGTATTAACTAAAACAGACCAAAAGAGAAGAAGAAAAAAAGAAGATTAGCGTTTTGATTCAGTTCTTCGTCAAAAATGGTGTCTTTGGAAGATTCTCAATCACATTCCACTTCAAATCGGTTCCCTCTGGTCGGAAACCGTAGCTTATACAGCCTCAGCGGCGTCACCAAGCCGCCGCGCAACATTGGGCGTTCAATGAGGACTATACGCTCAAATCTCTACCAAAACGACGACGTTAGCTTCAACTCGTTTACTTCAGCTCCCGACAACTCGACAACCTTCGTGTCGGAGAATCTCACCGACTCAGTCGTCGACATACGTCTCGGCGAACTCGCCTCACGAACCAACAACAGCAAAAACGACACTAACTCAAGTAGCTGCTACAAGTCGGGCAAATCGTCTTTTACCGAGGAAGAGTTTCTCGATATTTCGCAAGCGTTCAGCGATTTCTCTGTGTGTAGCAGCGATATATCAGGAGAGCTCCGACGTCTCGCGAGTTTGCCGTATCCTGAGAAAGCGAATGATGGCGAATCGGACGAAAAATCTGAAGTGGAACCGTGCCTGGGGTTTCTTCAGCGGGAGAACTTCTCGACGGAGATTATCGAGAGCATCTCGCCGGAGGATCTTCAGCCGACGGTGAAAATCTGTATCGACGGGCTGCAGTCGCCGTCGATGGCTATCAAGAGATCAGCCGCCGCGAAGCTCCGGTTGCTCGCGAAGAACCGGTCGGATAACCGCGCACTGATTGGAGAATCCGGCGCAATTCCTGCTCTAATCCCGCTTCTCCGATGCAGCGACCCATGGGCGCAAGAGCACGCGGTGACAGCGATGTTGAATTTGTCACTTCATGAAGGGAACAAAGAGCTAATAACTAACGCCGGAGCCGTAAAGCCTCTGGTGTACGTGTTGAAGACAGGGACAGAGACTTCGAAGCAAAACGCGGCATGTGCGTTGCTTAGTTTGGCTTTAGTTGAAGAGAACAAGACATCAATAGGGGCTTGTGGGGCAATTCCTCCTCTTGTTTCGCTGTTGATTAGTGGGTCCAACAGAGGGCAAAAAGATGCATTGACGACCCTTTACAAGCTTTGCTCTATAAGGCCCAACAAGGAGAGGGCAGTGAGTGCAGGAGCTGTGAAGCCGCTGGTGGGGATGGTGGCAGAGCAAGGGATGGGGATGGCGGAGAAGGCAATGGTGGTGTTGAGTAGTCTCGCGGCGATCGAGGAAGGAAGAGCGGCAATTGTCGAAGAAGGGGGGATAGCTGCTCTCGTCGAAGCTATTGAAGATGGTTCTGTGAAGGGGAAGGAGTTTGCTGTGCTTACATTGTTGCAATTGTGTGCTGATAATGTGAGGAATCGAGGGTTGCTTGTGAGGGAAGGTGGGATTCCTCCGCTTGTTGCTCTTTCGCAGACTGGTAGTGTTCGTGCTAAGCATAAGGTGGGTTAAAGATCGGAACTTGGAATTCGTAACAACCTATTTAATTGACTGATTGAGTCTTGAATTGGTTGGGTTTATTAACTTTTTCTAGTGTTTGCTTGATCTTGGTTGGTTGCAGGCTGAGAGGCTTCTTGGGTACTTGAGAGAACCAAGGCAAGAGGCTTCATCTTCTAGTCCTTAAGCAATTAATGGTGATCTTTTCGATATATTGTTTTGTTTAAAGGTAATAATAACTAATTAGAGTGAGTGAAAGTATTTGGTTGATCTCGTATATAGGTGAGTGTGTGCTAATGGTTTGTACAGTGTGGAGGAATGAGTAAGATTAGGGAAGATGGTGAAAAAAGAGGTTGACTTATCAGATTGTATGGTGTTAATTAGGTTTATGGGGTTTGTTATTGTCATGATTTTCTGAAGAGGAACACATTCTTTGGCCTTACGGTTGTGGGTTTTTGGGTGGTAGAGATGGAATTTGGGTATGTTTCCATTGTATTGTTTGGATGGCCCAAACTCTTCTTACTGCTTGTGTTCTTCTAACTAGTGACAGACGCAGAGGATTTGCCACTGCTTGTAGCATATTTTTTCCCAGCTTCTTGTACTTTGGGGTCACTTTTATGGATTCCCAAGTCTATTGCCTCTTACCCCTTTGAAGGTTTTTAGTTATTGATGAACTTGATTCTGATCCTAGCATGTATGTTCATGGGTGATCCTGTTTGTGCTTCTCATTTCATGTTTAGGAAATATGATTTGATAGTTAAGGTTGAAACTTTGTAGTACTATAGTCATGAAATTGATGTCTTTGAATATATCTTCAAGCGTATATTTCCTATTCTGCATGTCTTCATATCCTTGTCTAGCTAAAGATAAGCAGCAAATCTCTTAGCAGATTTGGTTCCATGTTGATCCTGTACAATTCCATCCGAAGATCAAAGTTGAACTTTCTTTGTGTAACTAGCGACAATTTAAATTAAGTCTTAAACCGAAGGTGTTCGGTTTCGATGGCTACAAATGCACATGCTGAACACACCAAATTGGTAGGCCCTTTGATTTTGATTGTTTTCGGTGTAAAGTCGCTTCACTGCTGTGTTCTAGCTGCCCACCATACCCACCTGTCTTCTTTACTTCGCTTGGTTTTACTCTCACTCTCTCTCTCTCTCACCCAACCAAGACCCATCAATCCGTTTCACTTCAAATTTTCATTCCCACAGGGTTTTTGCCTGTAGTGTCTGCACGGAGCATACGAGACTTTACACTGAGCCTTCCCCTGTTTCACGTTCTCTGTCATTGCACTTGTGTTCTTGACTGAGAGTAACAAATTGGAAGTCTATAAAAAGAAGCGCAGGGATTAGAGACTAAGAACAACTGCAAGTGCAATAAAACTAAAACCCAGATTGAGTTCCTAACCAAACTTCTGAAACAACTGATCTTTTTTGTTATGCATTATTCCGAGTCATTGCAAATAGAAATGACCCAAGTCGCATAATAATGCCCATAGTCACACATCACGAAACATCAAGAGTTTATTTACTTAAGACATATTGAAAATCGGTTATTTAAGAGTCTTCTATGCATCATCAACATCCTTGGATTTGGGTTTACGTTTCCTTAATCCGCATAAGTCTGGCTGGTAGCCAGCTTCTAGCATTTTCTCTACCTCCTCGAACTGCAATCCTTTGGTCTCTGGTACGAACCAATAAATGAAACAGAGGCCTATGCAAGTAAATACTGCGAATAGGAAAAATGTTCCTCCAGCACCAAGAGCCTCTGTGAGACTCAGGTAGGATTGGCTCACTATCAGATTCGAACTCCAGTTGCATACTGCAGCAATCCCTCCACCAATCCCTCTGTATCTTAGAGGGTATATCTCTGAGTTCACAATCCAGGGTATTGTACCAATTCCAGGTGCATATACAATAATGTAGAGTGCCAGGAATACAATGGCAAGAAATCCAAAACTGCTGGGGCAACCGTTCTCAAAGAACACGCGACTATCTGCATGGCATTGGCCTCTGACAGCTTTGTTTGAAACCAGGCAAGCTCCAGGATTAAGCTGATCAAATGTAACAAATCAAATCAGTAAAAGAAAAAATGATTCCAAGTTCACAACTTTGAAAAGGAGCTGGATAGGAATCTAGAAACTATACAACTCATCTTACTTCATTCTGCTTATCAGCACAGAATCCACAGTCTGCTTTCAGACACGACATGCAGTTCCACTTTGCTGGGTTTGGAGCTGTCATGTAATCTGGACAGGTCAAGTTCCTGCCAAAATGGGCAGACTCGATTGCGCTTATCTTAGGAGCATGAACGCTTGCTTCCATAAAGACAATAGATAAGCCGACGAGGATAATTATGATACCGAACATGGAAATAATCATTAACCTTCTCCTTCCATATCTGTCAACAAAACACATACTGATGATAGTTCCAAGAGCATTCAGGCCAGAAGTAATGAGGGAAAGAGCCAAGGCCACCGAATTTGAAGCGAATCCTGCAAACTGAACAATGGTTGGGGCATAATACATGACAGTGTTGATCCCCACAAACTGCTGTGCAACTTGGACTGTAATTCCTGCATAGAGTCCCCTTCTGACCACAATATTTGCAAATGCATTCTTCAGCTTGGATATTATGTCATCTCCAATTGCTGCTTCATCTGCCTTTTCCGCTTCAATTGAAGAAGCTAAGGCCGTTAGCTCTACTTCAACCTCTTCATGAGGATAGATTCTTTCCAAGACAGCCCTTGCCTCTTCTGTTCTCCCCTGATAAAAAAAAGTAAGGAATTAATTTTCAAACGCTCAAGATCAGGTGAGTTTATATCAGCAGACCATTAACATTAGCAAGAGACGTAGCATTTCAGGAATTTGCTAACACAAACCTGCCTGTAGAGCCATCTGGGAGATTCAGGGAGAGATAACATCAAAAGAAACTGAACAAAAGGTGGCACTCCAGCAACTCCAAGCATCCATCGCCATGTTCCAGGAGCCTGGAACACCAATTTGGAAAATATCAGTATTTTCAACTATGGGACATAACCAAGAACCGGAAATGATCATCAACATATGTACCTTAGTGAAAGCAAGATTGATTAGGTAGGACAGAAACTGGCCTCCTGTTATCAACAAACCATTTGTGCTAACAAGAGCACCCCTAATTCTTGCAGGTGAAGACTCTGAAATATAAAGAGGAGAGGTCATGGACGCCATTCCCACTCCCAAACCAACAAGAAGTCTACCTATCACAATCATCCAAGGAGCTGGAGAAACAGCCATAACTATTGCACCAACGAAGAAAACAACATCAGCAGCTAAGATTGATATTTTCCTTCCGAACCTGTCATTGATGTATCCTCCAATGGCCGCCCCAATAATGGCTCCTGCGACAGCCATACTCACAATGGTTTCCTGCATATTTCCAAGTGAAACATCTCAATCAATGCAAGTAACAGTTTCAACTCAACCATTATTAAATTCAGAACCCGTTTCTGATTCAGTACCTGCAACCATGTTTTCTTGCCCACCTCTTCAAAGTCCTCACGAATGTAAAGGAGGGCACCAGAAATTACTCCTGTGTTTCAAAATCATCAAACCAGAACTGTCTTCAGACTCAAGGGATTGCTTGCTTTTAGCAACTCGTACAGAAGCTGAAGATCAATTACCTGTGTCATAACCAAAAAGAAGTCCTCCAATGCCTGCAGAAAGTGCAAGCCTCATGATATAAGGAGTCCTCCATACTGTTCTCCAACAATCTGTAAATTCCGTCTTATCAGAACTCACCACACCTCCTTCCACCATCTTTGTGTAGAACTAATCCACACAGCACACCCTGTAAGTGTAAATTTAAGAAGATTGATTCTTGGTGAAAATTTCTAGCTTCAACAAGACAACTTAAGAAAACAAACGAAACAGTTTTTTATATAGAGAATTTTTCAATCTACTGACACTAATAAATCGGTTGAAAGAAAGAAACAATAGAGAAACAAAAATGGAAAACTTTGATTCTATTCTCATTGAGTCTGATCTCCTTGTTTGTCTCGCATTAATTACGCACTGTTTAATTACCAATTATAGTAAACCATCATCGATTGTCTGATTCTCAATGTGGATTCAACAGATGACAGATCAACTACTATGTGGTACTGTCTAAGATCAGGAACTTATAACAAACGCTCATCCATGTAAGAACATAAAACCTTTGTTAATGGTGGTCCAATGTATTTGTTCCAAACTCTTAATAACATCCTTATTTTTGATAATGAACACATCCAGAAATTCCCCAAGTATGTTAGAGAAAAACGTGGCCATGCTTGCTACTTTTTGTTCTTTTACTGGTGAAAGGTCACACCCTTTTTGCTTGGAATTTGCAAGTTTGTGACTCTAATTCAACGAACTTAGCTAGAATCAGACACTCTATGGGAACCACTTGTAAGAACCAGACCTCAAACTCATAACAGTCACAACACAGACCTAATGTCTCGTTTCCTGAATCTATTTTCATGGAAACACCAAACACGTGTTGCTTATGTCACCTCTAAACATGAGGTTAAGGTCTTGTTTTAGGATTGTTATTGAGAATTGGACGTAAATTAAATAGGAAAATATTACAAATAAATATGTTTTCGGAAGTAATTTAATTATTTGACATTAATAAAAACTTATTATAATATTGGTAGGGTGACAGCTCATGTATAAAGGCCAGAAAGAGCCCAGAGATATCATATTGCATTTTCGAAGAGTGAATCATTAAGAAAGAACAACGGTTTGAATAAATAGAAGTTTGTGTATTTTTCATCCTACAATTTCTTTCTAAGTTTCTCTCTTTTTAAAGCTTAAGTCTTGAATAATATTGTTATAGTCATACAAAAAGACAAGTATACTCTATACTTGACTCTTCAGGAAAATCTTGTGTATCAGAAAGTCTTAGACTATAAATTTTGTTTGAGGTCGTTAAAACGGGAAAAAATTAGAAGTATAAGATTCCTAAGAGGCAAGCTTTGAGATTTAGTACCTATAGAGAGAAAGGGCTTGTGTGTCTTAGCCAACATACCTGAAATTTACACATCAGCCTTGTTTTGCTTTTCCTGACCTCTAATGGATGATCTGTTCCTAAGTACGAGATCTAAGCCGAACTTAAATGTAAGTCTTATTTCTCAATTCTCCTTAAAACTCGTCATCTTGAACTAAACCAACACAGAGACGAGTATTACTATCTGAAACAACATTTTGAATTGTAGAAAGACTAGCCAGTTTGAGATTACAAAAGATGATGCCATTGTCTAACACAAAGCTTTTTGTTGTTGGCTGAAGTGGAATATTAGTAGGTGATTAGGTATTATTAAAATTTTATCAACCACTGAATAAAGACATTAGACCTAATCCAGTCTTCATCAATGGTGTAATTTTGAGAACATAGTGTTCAAAAGGCATGATCTAGTTAATAGTTAAACAACTTTATTATATCAGCACTGGGAAGTTATGTTTAAGCTACTTCAATCAGTGCCCAACATGCCCAGATGATCCAAAGATAATATTTGGAAGCAGGAATTTCCTTGAAAGGGATTGACGTGAAGATGGTTCGAGGAAGAACATGAAGATGTTACTTTGAAGCTGCTACGAGCATGGAAAGTATTTAACTGTCTGCTCCTGATTAGGCAAGGACATCATTGGTGGATTATTGATACATGTAAGCGTTAATCCATTTCAGAAAAAAAAATCCATTGTCGAATATAGTCTAACTTGGAGATTGACAGGCTGGAAGGATCAACGTGCTTGAAAATCGATGTTCACGAGCACATCTCAACCTGTAATGACGTTGAAGAACATTTCAGATCCTTACGAAGTTCAGCAGCTGAACCTAAAAAAGAAGCTCTCAATGTTACAAACTTGGATGCTATTTTTTGTTTCGTGAGGTGAAATGTTTGCAGGTTTTTCACAAACGAAGAAACAGTGTTTACTTACTGAACTGAAAAGATTGGCCCTCTCAATAAGATCAGGCGTTCCTTGGCACCGAAAACGTATCAGGGCTCAAGTGATTCGCAATATTCTTGTCCGTGACTCTACTTTTCCCCATCTGCCAAATGTTTAGGCCCTGAAACCATTCTGCATCATGCTTTCAGCATTCTCAAATTGCAGGCCAAAAAGATAAATGTGAGTAATGTTGGCAAATTCAGTCCAGCTTGTCCCAACTAGAGCTCCATTGGTTAGAATTGAGTTGATCGAAAGTTTGCTCTGAAAATCGGCCTAATTGACTTAAAAAATTATTACAGAAGCCAAATCCTTAACGTGTAATATGGCGAAAATCAATGTTAAAAGTTTTAGGCCGTTTGGAAACTTTCGAATTAGATTCATTGATGAATTAGATTCAATTATATTTGTGGGATTGAATTAAATTAGATTTATACTATTCGGAATAAATTTACAAATATTAGAATTGAATTCAATTACATTGTTTGGAACATAATAAAAATAAATTCAACTACTTCATATAGTTTTTTTATTCTTAACTAAAAATAATATGTAATCAATGCGTGTGTGCTTTGTAATAATTTATATATTTATGAAATGTATGTTTGGGAAAAATTTTTTAATGTTTTTAAAAGAATTGACTCTTAAATTCATATACCAAATCAGACCATTTGATAAGTGAATTGAATTCATAAAAAGGATAAGATTCAATTATATAGTTGAATTCAAATAATCTCTTTTTTAATATTTTAAATGCATAAATTAAATTAAATTATATCAAATTAATAAATTAAATCCAATTTATTAAATTCCAAACAGGCATAGAAGGCTTTCACTCCAAGAAGGCTTTCACTCCAAAAGTCTTCAAATGCCACTAAAGCCACCTTAAGGGACAATAATACAAACACCTACCCAACTATCCAATCCATTCCAGTGGACTAGATAGATAGATATGGCACCGAACTAAAAGCTCTCAAGCATATCCGTTACAGAATCACGCAGCTTTTGTTATTTGACTTAACCATTGGGAAAGCAAAAACTGTGGAAATTCCCTCCAACGTATAATGTTGACAGGTCTTCTTCAATAGTGGAGATGTCAGCGTATGTTCAATGTATGTATGGGACACTGGTGGGTAGGGTACAGTGAGTGAAGCAGACACAGACACCTAACTACGAGCCCGCCGAGTCGCTTCTGATTCTGAAAGCCTTTCAATGCTTTAGAATTGACAATGCCCTGTAAATTGCGCGTTTGGATATGCTTTCTCTCCACTGGATAAGGCCTCTCTGCAAGTTTTAATTGGGAATGAATGTATGTTCTTTTGCTAGTTGAATCCAGTGTGGACTTCTAAATTTTAAATTTGATTTAATATGATTATGCATGTGTTATAAAATTAAGATTGCGTGTTATTAAATTTCTTTAAACTTCACTTTATTACAAGATTTCAAAATAAGTGACGATAATAATAATCATGGGTATATTAGAAAGTCTTATATTATACATACTATTTAAACTCTTTATTAAATGAGCAAAGATTAAATTTAAGAGACAGGTTTTGAGAATTGATGTCCAAACAAACCCAAAAAACTTGTATATCAGCAAGCATACTTGAAATTTATACTACAGTTAATCTTTGTTTATTTTTAATCTCTCGTAAATGATCTTTTTTATATACTACTTGAATGATATGTAATATAAAAACTTGTGATACATCTTCGTTGAAACTTACAAGTGTAATATTTTACAAGTTTAAAAGTCATAACGAAAAAAGTCTTTGTCAATTCAGTAGTGTAAATAACGTCACGTATTTTGATAACGTTACCTCAGCAAGTCGGAGAGCTTTGGTATCATAAAATGGATAAAAAACATAATTATTAAAAATTTTATAAGTTAAAACAACTTATAAATTATGTGGGTCTATGTTTTAGGGCCTACACTTCCTATTCACCACGACCTCCTTAAAAAGCCCATTGACGTACCAAAAGTTTAATGTCCTGACCCCTCTCTCTCTCTCTGTCTCGTTTCGCTTCCTCCCTCGCTTGCGTTCTCCCTATCTTGGCTTCGTCGGCATTAAAGGCCTCTTTACCCCTTTCAGTGTCCCACTCAAACCGTTCACATTCACTCACACAAAAAACCAGCCAAAACTCTTCCTTTTTCTTCTTAAAAACAATCCACATTCTGCAATCAATTTCGTCTTTTGCTGCATCAGATCCATCCTTGGACCTCATTTTCTACTGGGTTGATTCGTTTCACAAATCCCATTTTCAAGATCGAATGAGAGAGTGCGAGAAGTGACGTGGAGGGGTGGTGTTTTCTGATAACGGGTACTTTTGTTTTTTTGCTTGTACCCTGTTTTATTCGTGTTTGCTTTTGTACTTCTTGGGTTTCTTTTTTTTTCTTTTGCAAATTCCAAGAATTTGGGCTTCTTTGTTTGATTGTTTTGTGTACCATTCTCCTTTTTTGGGCTTAAAGATGGTAACTTTCGTGAAAATTTGTCACTTGATCTGTAGTTTCTTCTACCAAATTAAGCTCTTGTTTAGAAATGGTTTTCCGTATTTGTTCTGGTTCGAATTGATTATATGATTTTGAAGATACCGACTTCTCTCGTTCTTTATAATGCTATTGTGGTGTTGTTATTCTACTTGTGTTTACGATAGTATATTCAATAATGGGGTTTGTGAGCAAATTGTGAGGGCTCGTTTTTACAGCTACAGGTTCGGTATTCTTTCGGTGGTAATGATAACTTTATTTGCTTGGAACCTTCTTTTGACTTTAAAGGCTGTTTTGGGATGGACTTTTTCACATTCTGACATAGCTTTAAGTAGAGTTTCAGATTTTAATATTACCTTTGCGTTCGAATGTCTGATTCTGTAGTATGGGGTTATGCAATGTGTATAGCTAGCGAAGTTGCCTAAGTTGGGGAGATTTTAACTGTGGTCTTTACATTGGAAGAAATTTAGGGTTGACTTTTTTTAAAAAAAGTTTAGTTCACCAGAAACTGAAATAGAAATATGAACCCACTTGGACGGATAAAATCGTTCTTAGCATGACTACAGGTTGATCATCTGCTACAATTGTTTCCTGTCCAATCTTTGTCATATAGGCTGTTCTTTTTACCACTCATTGAATTATATTTCCTTCTATTACTGTGGATTAGGGTGGATTAGGCATTGCTGCTTGGTGTAGTCTTGTTGATTGCAAGTTAGTGCTTACAGAAGACAGACCTTATAGACTCGACGGATAAATTTGTAACACCGATTCTAGAGCTCAACCTACTGCATGTATTGTGTAGATGAGCACAGTTATTGAATGCATCAAACTTTGTTCATTACATATTACTTTGAGTAAAGACACAAGCTTTCCTGTGGTTAAAGTAATTTAAAGAGAAAACCCTAATCTTTAAAGTTCTTCAAAAAATTTTATCGACAACTTTTAATAGCTTGAGTTGCATGGGTTGAAATTTGCAAAAATTGGGGCTATGATCAAATGTTTATTGTTCATCTATAGGGAACACAATTGAAGACATAAAAATGAAGAAAAGAAACGAACAGGAGGAAAGACAAGGAATCTTCTTGTTGTTGAAGTATCGCAAAGCTTGCCGAGGAGGAAAATTAGACCCTTAGTATTATCCTGGGCAATGGGGAAAATTGTTACATTTTCTCTTTTGATAAAATTATGTCTTCTATTTTTCTTTTTTAAATTTGCTCTATCCTACGTCATAAGTTATGGAGCATTAAGAAGCTTAGACTTTCTGGTTTGTGATTGCTTATAACATGAATTTTTTATGTTAAGCTCCAAGGTTTTCTTATCTAACGATATTGATGACTTTCATTTTAGCAGGTTGATTTAAAAAGATCCAAATGAGAAGTGATAGTATGATTCTGAGTCATAGGAGACAGTCAAATCAGAATCACTCAAGAGATTGATGTTTCCCTTGTTGCTTTGAAGAGATTAACAGGTTTTAAGCATATATTTGAGTTATTCTTTTCCACAAGATATCATTGGTGCAGATTTGTTGCTGTTAGATGTTATGAAATTTCACTTGTTATTTTACATGTTTATTGTCATTTGTCTAAACTTATAAGCTAGCAATGTAGTTACTTTACAATATATGGGATAATTTTGTCTTGGTAGGTGGTAGCAGATTGATGAAATTAATTTTTTCTTAAGATTCCAAGATCTTCCTACGTTGCTGTCAGAGGTCTTGAAGCTCATCAATGTGGGCCAAAGTGGGTTTTGTGTAGAAAATTATGTGGGGGTTGTGCAAATTACAGGAAACCATGGATGGCACAGAAGTTTCTATTCTTCTTTTGGCCCTTCACAACTTTAGTGTATGAAGATAGTTGTTTGTTGGACACTATCTTCCCTGTAAAGTTGCTGGACTGCAGCTTTTTTCTTTTGTGTACCTTTCTTACATTTCAAGTTTGCTATTTCTTCTGCATTTAGGCTTGTTTATTCTTATCCCGCTTCTTTATCTTGGTCAGGGAAGAATTTGATACTTTGTAGATTCCCATTGAGCATCTCTAATCAGCCATCAGTAATATGCTTTTGTAGAGTGACAACTCTGTCAAGGTTGGAAGATGGCTTTTCATTCTGAGGAGGAAAAAACAGAGGACTACCTATTCAAGATTGTTTTAGTTGGTGATTCAGCCGTTGGAAAATCAAATTTGCTTGCAAGATTTGCCAGGAATGAGTTCTATCCCAACTCGAAATCAACAATAGGAGTAGAGTTCCAAACTCAAAAGTTGGATATTAATGGGAAGGAAATCAAAGCTCAGATCTGGGACACAGCAGGTCAGGAGCGGTTCAGGGCTGTTACTTCTGCATATTATAGAGGTGCGGTGGGAGCTCTTCTGGTCTATGACATCAGTAGACGCCAGACTTTTGATAGCATTGGTAGATGGCTTAATGAACTTCATAGTAAGACTGAAATTCCACTTTGTTAACTTGTAGACCTTCCATTTTCATTTTCCTTTTCCTTATCATGTCACATACTTCTCTTTGAGTATATTTACACCATGCTTCAATGATGTAATTTAGACCTATGAATTTTAAAAGATTTTACTCAACAATTATTTTATTTCCTTTTCCCGTTTCCATTGACCAGCTCACTCTGACATGAACGTCGTAACGATCCTTGTCGGCAATAAGTCTGATCTCAAGGATGCCAGAGAGGTACCAACAGCAGAAGGCAAGGCCTTGGCAGAGGCACAAGGTTTGTTCTTCATAGAAACTTCGGCTCTTGATTCCTCCAATGTGGTTACGGCATTTCGGACAGTCGTTAAGGAGATCTATAACATATTAAGCCGGAAAGTTATGTCATCTCAAGAACTCAAGAAACAAGACGCCCCTGAGATGGGGGTTGGGAAAACCGTCGTTTTACAGGGAGAAGGTGGAGGAGAGGGTAATGAAGAAGCAAAAACAGAAGCTAAAGCTGGGGGTTGTTGTTCATCTTAAAGCCATAGAATACTAAAACGCAGGCGTACATCTTTTGCATGTTTTCCCTGTCTGAAACTGCCAATCATTCCTTGTTCAACATTCAGTTCCTCGACTGTGTCCTAGATAGAGATGGTTTGATTGAGTAGAGAGTTGTGTAAATGACCTGAAAGGGTTGAAAAGAATCACTATGTTTAAAATTAAGGTTCGTTCACTGTAAGTCTGTTGTACCATCCACGAGGAAAGGGAAAAAGCTTGTAGTATGTCTACCTCTCATTGAGTCATTGTTTTAAACCACAAGCCTCTCCTTGTCCACGCCTGATGATTTCTGAATTAAGGGTATTGTGTGTGTTTCGTTATGAGTGCTGATCATTTTCAATGTCCATAAATAGTAAGAATTCTGTTGAGATGTAGTATATGAAGTGAGATGTACTGATGTAGTCAAAATTACGCTAAAAGGACCATTCATCGAACTTCAAACTAATTGAGTCGTAGGCAAGTTAGAACATAAGAGGAGCCTTACTGATGTGCGCAAGGGGTATAAAGGTAAATCTATTTAAAAATACACTCATTATAACTTAAAAAAAAGCAGAGTATAATTATCACACTACATTCGGGATTTGATAACACTCTTTAACTTCAAGAGGTATTTTGGGTAGCTTATTGATATCAAAACCACTAAGTTGTGGCTTGAGTTTGCCAACATTGCGAGTTCGATTTCACAAACGATAACGAGAGTTGGCCCGTTTGTTGGCGCAGATAGACATGAGGGTTTATTTGAGATTTGATAACATCTTACCTTCAAGATATCTTACCATTAAGTTGTGGCTTGAGTTTGCCAACGTCGCGAGTTTGATTTCACAAATGATAATAAGAGTTGGACTGTTTGTTGGTAAAGGTAGACGTGAGGATATATTTGGGATTTAATAACAGCCTACCTTCAAGACATCTTTTGGATAGCTCAATGGTTATTTGGCTTTAATCTATAACTAATAGTATTTATCAAATAAAGAACATTAATGTTAAAATTTCTTTTAAATAATTTTATTTTTAACTATAATTAAGAATTGAAATTTTAATTATATAAAATGTGATAAATTATTTTAAAATTATTTAAAACAATAATATATTAATATCAAAATTCATACTAATTTTATTATGGTATTCTCAATTTTATTTTTTTACCTTGATTTATTTAATCATGTTAATAATTAAGCAAAGTTAAAAGTAATGGACTCGCACTAAACTAAAAAATAAAATGGATTAATTTTCCTTTTCTAATAAAATTTAACTTATAAAATATATTAAGGGCAAATTCTTTTTTAAGAGAGCCTTCAATCATACATAATCTTATCTTTACAGCTTACAAAAAAGTTACTTACATGATTCGAACTTTTGACCTTTTAATCTTAAAAAAATAAGTTTATCCGTTACTCTAAATTCCACACTTGATAAAAACTGTTATTTTCACTGAATTATATTATTTTTATTTAATTAGGGCCCTGCCTACATGTCTCCTAGTGAGTCCAAATCATAGATGGCACCTAGAAAGGTCAATTTAGGGAAAAACAGAGGAGGATTCCTCTTCACTATAGGAAATGGAGACCAAATAAATAAATAAATAAGTGATTATGATTCCTTTAGATGTTGCCATGAAAGTGACCTTGAAAGCTCCGTGTATTAATTCTTTGAGCACCGCCACACGTTCATGACTTGCATGCACGTTTTAGTTGCTTTTCCCACATTACTTCTTCACACATTGGAATGAATGACATATTCGTTGGACATCAAAGTAAAACCAGATTTCATTTCATTTTAACCCAACTTGATATTTGATTTAGTAGTTACAGTCACCCTCCTTTCATTTCTTTGACTTTAATGATTAGTGTCTACGAGTCAAATTATGCTCTAATAACTCTTAATCATTGGTGATTAGAGAGTAATTAATATTCGACAGAACAAAAACAACGTACGTGTCTGCACATGTAAACAGCTCAGCCGTGCAATGAACTGCAACATAAGTGGAGTAGGTATCACATCGATCATGAAAGCCGACCAGCTAAGCTTTACATTTGCAGAAAACTAATACATCTTGTTACAATGGCGGTTGTCTGATAAGAATTCAATTCATGTCAAATCAGAGTTTTTAAGACATATTAAGTTGAGAAGATCAGAGGATGGAATGAGTAAATCTTAGTTTAACAAACAGAACAGACTGGCTTGATCGAGAAAGAGTTTCGTTGAAGATTGATGTTTAACATTGTGTTGGGTCCTTTTCTTACCTACAAATGTTATTGAAACTGGTGTTGGATTATTTAGTTGCTTATTTAAAAGATAAAAGTATACTTTCATCCTTATCCTACCCAAATTTAAATAATAATGTCAAAATAAACCTTTTTGTTATAAGTGTTAATGTTTTAAAAATTGAATAAAAAATTAAAAATTAAAGATTCAATTATTATTATACTGCCCATATCAAGAAAAAATTGAAAAAAATGAAAACAAGATTAAAGAAAACTTGTCATTATTTATCGAAAATTAAAATTTAATTAAAATAAATTAATAAATAAAAATTAATGAATTAATTATAATTTATAAAAACGATTAATTTTAATAAAAGAAATTATTAAAATGAACTAAACTAAAAAATAATAAGTTCAAAATTTTATAATTGAACCGATTAAATATAATTTATAAAAACAATTAATTTTTAATATTAAAATAAGCTTAACCTATAAAATAATCAGTTCAATTTTTTTTAATTAAACTGAAAGAATATAATTTATAAAAATGATTAATTTTTAATAAGAGAAGTTATTAAAATAAACTTAACTTAAAAAATAATCAGTTCAAAAATTTTATAATTGAACCGATTAAATCTAATTTAAAAATATGATTAATTTTTAATAAGAGAAGTTAAAATAAACTTAAACTAACAAATTATGAGTTCGAAATTTTTATAATCGAACCGATTGAATCAATTTAATTTTTTAATCATTAATAAATAATTTACTATTACACAATTATTTTTTGGTGTGAAATGCTTACTTCTCATGTAAGTTTAAATAAAATGATACCCGAATACTATAAAATATTTAAATTAAATCAGTATATAATATTTAATTTAAATTTAAATTTCAATAAAAATATAAAAAATAAACATCTAACTTTTACCTTCTATTTTCTTCCATTTCATTACATCTACCATTCATTACACATTCACCAGAGTGTTTTAACATTCTTTTGACAAGAACCAGAAAGCTTGGTAGATCAAACTGCAGGAAGAAGTTGAAAAATGTAAACACAAAAACCTATTTTTAAGGTTTGTTTTGTATCACATTGTGTCACCAAGGTACATAAGACAGTAACTCTGCGTATACCCACAAATCTGATTTTACATCTTAAATGAAATTCCAAGAAAACCTATAACAGAAAAACCTCAAACCCAAACCTTTTATGGAATTCCTTGTGACTGCTCTCTATGACAAATTCATCAAAAAAGAAAAAAAAAACAAAAGGAAAACAGGCAAGTCGATTAGCCTATTCACGTCTTCGTACAAACTAAAACATCTGGATCAGGAAATTATATGGGATTCACATCATCAGAAAGCTTCAACTATGATACCTTTATTGACAGTCACTTATCATCCTATGCAGCAATTCCTGAAACAAAGAAAGACCTCAAGCCTGTAAGGTAAAGAATGATCGGAACGAAATGTGCCAGGATGAAAGCAAAATAATGAGGCAAAGAGCACAGATTTAGAACCTCATATACTTAAGGTCCACATGTTAATGTCATGAACGTGTTTTCTTAAGTTACTGCGATAATTAACAGCGTAGGCAATCAAACATATCAAGTCTTAAGGCATTGCTAAGCAATCTGGCAACTAAATGGCTTTTGTTCAGTTGATGGTAACTAGCAAAGCTTTCCCACAACATCAAGTCGGGAAGTGTCTAATGATATGACGGCTGGCAAACGGCTTCTAGTTGATGCTGAATATGTGCATGGAATCATGAATGACCAAGACAAATAACTGAATCACTAAAATGTGATTTCAGAAATAGAACAAGATTCTGTTAGCCATTCAAGTGCAAGAGATCATTTTCCTTCACATTATGACCGAAACTTCAACAACTCAAATTCTTCATTCTTAGCTTTATATGAGTGTCAAAAAAAAGACAAAATTTGAAAAGGGAAAAGAGTATAAAGATTTTAAGAGTTGGGAATCGTAGCAGAATTTACTTACCACTATCTGATTGTCTATTGGCAACACTATAACCACCAACATTACCGGTAGAGTTTCTTTTCATAACATCTGCATTTCTGAGCCCAAAGCCAAATGAGGCAGATCGATCTATCTCAGGTGAATATCTCCAAGTGGGATCTCCATAGAATGAACCGTTGTCTTCAAATTCTGTGTAAGCTCTGTCATAACCACCAGCATTTGAAGTTGCAAGTGATGCCATTGATGCAACACTCGTCCCACTGTTTCTTCCATACCCAACCACTCCTAGACCAAAGCTGAAATTCACATTGCCGTTAGTAAGGCTGCCACTGTTATAGTTAGCACCACCACTTTGACCAGAATTAGCAGAGGATCCCCAGAGTGTTCCAATGCTGCCATAGGAACCCATCCCTGAACTCCCACTCCCAGAACCCGTAAGAGCATTAGAATGTATTGAGTTTGATGCTTGATGAATGCTCCCATTAGCCCACAAACTTCGAGAAGTTGAACTTAACACAGAACTATTCCCCCCATTGACTAAACCATGAGCAAATGGACTATCATACCTGCTTGAATTTACATTATATGAAGGGTTGAGTCGTCCATATCCAAGGTTAAAAGAAACGTTTGAATTTTCTCCGAAACTTGGACCCAAACCTTGCTCCACATTAAGATCGAAGCCATAACTAGCACCGAATGGAGAAAAGTTACCCCGACCAACAGTAACAGGACTAAACCTACCATCAATTCTAGTTCCATATCCTCCTCCTGTACCTGAATTATATCCTTGAGTGTAACCATTGAGAAGGCTGGCGACTCTACCAGGACTATAATTAATTCCACCAAATTGGCTTCGAGTTGGCCCAGGTGATAGTTCTTTGGGAACAGCTCGCTTGACCTCCACCATTTTACCATTTAGTTCATGGAAAACATTTTGCAACACTTTATCTACTGCTTCCTCCGCATCATAAGTAATAAAACCAAAACCTCTTGGCCTTTTCGTGTAGTGGTCATACATTACCACAACATCTGTAATTGTGCCAAACTGATCAAAGTACTTCTTAAAATCACCTTCTGTGACTGTGGACGCTAAACCTCCTACAAATATCTTCTTTGTGCGTGCATGACCAGGTGATCCATAGATGCTGCTGCTGTTTCGGTTCAAAACATTCTGATCATCTCTAGGAACTGCCTTCTTTGCCTCAACCTGAGAACAGGAAGCATAACAGTGAAAACAGGCACCATTATACTATCTACAGAACCAAGCATCTGAACTTATGGAGTTCTTGAAGTCCAATTCGACTATGAGCAAACCAAAGAAATAAAACCAAAAATTAATTGTACGAAAGTAATTAATCCATTGCATATCCTCATGTGCCTTCCAATTCAATACCCACATGCAAAGCTCACCCCTCCCTCCTAATTTACTATGATCACATCCTTCTGTTGATATAACAATGAGTACTTATTACATGGTTCAATCACAACTTCTGCCCTTTGCCTGAAATTGCAAAGATATAAAAACTTAAAAAGGAGAATGCTTACTTGGTCTCGTGAAATGGAAATCAATACTATACAGTTTCTGGCAACAAATCGTATTTTACTTCACCCGTATTTAGATCTCTAGTCAATGAAATGCCTACAATTACACTGAAAATAAGCCGACCTATTACATTTTGTCCAGCCAATAGAGAAGCATAAATCGTCCCTGATCATCCCCATTAAATAAACCATAGTAATTATGATGGAGCATATTAATTCCTTGATGATCTCCAATAAGAATGAAAAGTTGAATGAAGCTCACTGACACATACTCACGAATCAAAATCAGTTATCAAAGCATTGATGTAAATTAGTATTATTGAGAATTTAGCGTAACGACTCACATTTCTACCATCTATGAGGTGCTTTTCCATCACAACCCTCTCGGCAACACCAGGATCAGCAAAAACAACAAAGCCAAAACCTCGGGCTCGGCCTGTAGCCCGATCCTTCATTATCACAGCTTCTCTAACTTCTCCAAAAGCCTGGAAATACTCCTTAAGACGGTCTTCATTCGTGTCCCAAGAAATACCACCGATGAACAACTTTCCAAGCTCCATTTCCATTCTGCATATGAATCCCATCAAGAAAAATCTCATCAAACCGGAATTCAAAAGGAATAAAAAACGCTTCGACGATCTTCTGAAGACAGAAACTTGTTTTAAACCAATCAAACCCCGGATCTAAATGATAACACATAATCGGATGGCATCAAACCAATTACAATGAAACAGTCAGTACCATGATATAACTCAGACAACAGAAGACATAATCCGACTTTGTCAGAAACCATCAGACATAAGATACCATAATGCAGAATTGCAGATTAGAGCATGAGAAAGAGAAATACCTTTAAAGTTGGACAAAAAAAAAGCTTTGGATATATACACAATTATATATCAGAAATGGGCACTCTTGGATTCAATCCAAAGGCATATGCGACCTCTCACCGATCAACAACAACCCAGGACTCCTAAAGAAACAAAAGAGAAAAGCAATAAAATTTTAAAACAAGTTAGTTGAGGCTCCAAAACCCAGAAGTTATATTGACCAAGACATCCAAAAAAAGCCAGATTTTTTATGTCATCTTAGATTAAACTTGTACCAGAGAAAGAACACCCAGATTGAAAACTGATATAAGCTAAGATCTGAGAAGAGGCATATGTAGAAGAGAGGCCAAGATAGGCCCTCTTTTTTGCTCTTTCTCTCTCTCTTTTTTATAATTACTGTTTCTGAAGCAATTGGATTTGCTTTATATAAGTAATCAATGGATTTTATGTCGCACACAAACAGCATAGAAATATATGCAACATATATTAGTATGTAGAGAGAGAAAGAGAGAGAGAGAGAAAGTGGTGAAAATGGGTTTGCTACAAAAAATGGCTGGATTATACATATATTATATATTATATAGTACAATGTGTATATATCGTGAGAGAGATGGGAAGGTTTTTGGCTATGCTCGTGTAGGAACTAAGAAAGTCTCAAGGGAGAAGATGAAAGATGGCGACTTTCATATATCTTTTGTTTTCCTTTTTCTTTTTTTCGTTTAGTTTCTATTTTTCAAATTGGCCCAATTTTAGTTTTTATAATTAAATTTTAGGACCTCTATTTTCTATTTTTCCCTCTTACTTGCCTTCATTCTCATATTTCTCACTTACCCTTCCAAAATCTCAATTTCTCAAAGTGTTCCATCCCTTAGATTGTCAGTCACTTCTTGTCCTAGAAATCAAAAATGTCCCATTTTTACTTTTTGGTATTTTGATTTTCATGACCCGGAAAATATGGAGATAATGTGGAATCTTCACATCGAGATGATTACGACACTAATGATAACCCAAAAAAAAAAGAAAAAGAAAAAGATATTGAGTTTACAAACTTTCAACTAACACCAAACAAAAGGTCACATTAAAGGGTGACATGTATTCAAAATTACATTGAACATTTTCATCCTTTAATGTAATTTTGAATATATTTTATTTATTTATGACATAATAAATAAAATATTCGACCGATAATTTCTTAATAAAAACGACCTAAGAAAGTTTTCAATCATTATTGTTGGATATGGTAATTGCTTCAAATGGAGGTAAGGGATGAAGAAGAAATGTGAATCCTTAAACACATTATCACACTTTTGAACAAAGTTAAGAACTAAGGAGGTGATGGTGAAGATGTTATAAAGTTTATAGGTGAAACTGAGAAGTCCAATATAGGTAGATTTACCCAAATAATAATTATAAAAAGGGGGCTTTCATTGTTATGACTATAACACCTTTACAACATACATAATATATTATATATATAAAAAAAAAAGGAGAAAAAGGAAATGTGTGAAAGACAGAGAGGATTGCCTTGCTTGCCCTCCCACTCATCCAAAGGAAGGCAACAGATAGATTCATATCACAACCACACTAAAACTCTATCCATTTGGTGCATAATGCACATGCAAATCACAATTCTATCACCTTAAGATTCTCTTCTTGCCTTTTCCCTATTTTATTATTCATAGATGATAAGTTATAAAAAACCAACCATTTCCTTATTTTCCCTCTTTTTTACAATTATTACTCAGAAAAAAACTCCTCCAAGTTATAAAAAATAAGTAGTTTAAATCACCAAGCAATTTTTGCAATTTTTATTTAAGAAATTAAAGCATCAAATTATGATAAAAATATATAATTTACCTCGACTTTGATTAAGATGATTAACTAAGAATAAAGACATACTAAAATATGACACAACAATAATAACAACAACACTTAGTATGAATCCCAATAATATACGGCGTCTGGAGATATCTAATAGTATGTAACTTTTTTCTTAACTAGTAGATAGACCGTTTAACTAATATACTAAAATATGACTTAATATGATTTAAATTGAACTTGTCATTTGACTTTAAATCACTCAACTCATCAATTAAGTTAATTATAAAACGTAATTTACAAATTATTATATACATCTAAAAAAATATACAAATCCAAATTGAATAAGAAAGTTTTAAAAATAGATTATTAAATGATAATTGAATTATTTTACTTGTATTTTGAATTGTTTCATATTCATAAAAATACTCAAATCAAACATATTACTTCTTTTATATCACTATTAAAATTTAATTTATAAAATTGTTTTTGGAAAATAAATAATATAATCATTAAAACTATTTGTTTTATATAATCTCATGATCAAGTTTAATAAAAGAAAGGTCCAGGAATTAAATTAAGAGGAGTGCGTGACAATGGCTAGAGGATAAGATGGTGAGGTTTTTGGCTTAGCATCACATAAAGGAATGGAGAGGTGTGTGATAAGGATCTCCGATCTCCATCCATTGGACCACGCCATATTTCTGTTGGATTTTAGTTATTTATATACAATTTTAACTGTATCCTGCGGAGGAATTAAGTGAAAAAGGTTACATATCAAAAGAGAAACTTAGAGATGTTAACGGCGAATGAATTAAGTGAAAAA
>JANZXR010000003.1:3317312-3330105 GCA_027575705.1 Erythroxylum echinodendron
GGAGGAATTAAGTGAAAAAGGTTACATATCAAAAGAGAAACTTAGAGATGTTAACGGCGAATGAATTAAGTGAAAAATGTCACATATCAAAAGAGAAACTTAGAAATGTTAACAGGTCGGCCCGGTCGGGACTCTAGGTCATGGTGGCCCAATGGGTTAGAATGGGTCGGTTATGGCTCGACGGCTCACGAGCGAGTTGAGCTAACTCGGTCTACCATTTTTTTAAAGAAAAATTTTAAAAATAACATTGTTTTGGAAGTAATAGTAATAATTAGTCCATCACACGATTAACCTAGGCTAAAAACGAGTTAGGCCCTTTTTCACGTCTATAGAGAAATTGTAAGAAAAATTTGACGTTTACTTATTCTGGATTAAATGAGAAGACAAACAATTCGGTACACGATGGTCAAAATTTACAAATTCTATTTTACAGTCATAAGCAATAATTAAAAAATTTAATCGATTTAGTCAGTTCAACTATAAAAGTTTTGAACCGTTTAATTTTTTGGTTCAATTTATTTTTTTAACTTTTGTTATTAAAAACTGATCAATGTATTAATTTATTAATCAATTTTCATTAATTAATGAGTTATTATAAACTAAAATAAATTAATTAATTTTCATTTAACAATCTTTTTTGTTAATTAAGCTTCAAATTCTTTGATAGATAAGGACAAACTATTTCAATTATATTTTAAATTCTTTAATTTCATTCAATCTTTAGTCCATTTTATGATATCCAATATCGATCGAATTTTTTAAAACTTAAACCTCTTGTCTTAGTGAATTAACTTTCGATTCGATATTTAAAAAATTAGTTTTAGGTGATTATACATAATATAAAAGATTTGGTAAAGTTTGATTTAATTGGTTCTAGACTCAAATTTAATTGACTTGAATTAAAAATTTGAAATTCAACTATTCTTAAAGTCTAATAAATTTCAATCTTAATAAAATTTTTCAAGGTCAACCAATTTTTTAGAAAATTAAATAAGTACAACTTGAAATTAGTAAAACAAATTCAACCAAAATTTGACTTTAAACTTAAGTTTGAAGGAGTCTAATTTACTATTATCATTGTAATTGATTGACTTATTAAATAATTTATTCAAATTAAACAATGTATTTAATATATATTTAAAGAAAAATACAATTATTTTATTGTAAAAGCATATAAAATATTAAATGAACATAGAAAATAACAAGCTTAAGGCATGTTAGATCCTAATAACCCTTGCAGTTTGTGTTGATCCGACATGTCCTATGGTCTTGACATGGCCGGTTCTGGATTCCTGCTGGGCTGTAAGCCAGTTGTACGCTTAAAGAAAATAGGTTTTTAGTCTATTTCAACTTGCTGGCATTGAAAAGAATATTATTATAGACTTTGTCTTCTTAATTTATCTGGTAATTGAATAATAAATTAGAACCGACCCACATGTTTATTTCACACTTATAATTCATAGTCCAATAATTCAAAACTTAGGTAATTATTAATCACAATGTTTCTAAGGTCAAGGAGCTCAATCTTAAAATACATGCATGTCCAATTACTACATCTTTATGAACATGGTTTTAGTTTTAGGTAAGTTAGTTCCAACCAAATTGTTAGAAGGTGGTTGGTGAAATATCAGTTGATTTACTTCTTATTCTTATACTAAAATTTCTCTTTTTTTAGCCATTTAACTCCACAATATTTTACGATAATAAATATAAAAGGTTAACAATATTAAATCATCATAAAATATGGTAAAAATGAATAAATATAAAAATTTTAAAATATAATTGAAGAAAATATAAAGTTTAATTGAAAAAATTGTTAGATGAGATTTATTATTTTTTAATTTATAAAATCTGATTAATTATTTAATAAATTGATCGATTTTTAATAATAATAATTGTTAAATAAATTAATCTGAAAAATGAGAAATCGAATTAAAAAATTGGCTAATTCAAAAATTTGACTATAAAATCGTTAAAGCTGTTGTGAAACCTATTCTTAAAGCAAATGACATTTAGGTGCAAGTTAGGCCTAATCAAACTTAAAATTAACGTGTTTGACTTGGTTTTAATGAGATTAAGATCGAATTTGCATCTTTTCTTTATTAAATAATTAAATCACAGAATAAATTTTATTAAATAATTAATAATAATATTTTTATATAATTAATAATAAAATAATAATTATTTTAGAATAAAAAATATATAAAAAATTATTTGTTACGGTTGTAACTCGAACAACAGCGACTTTATAATTAGACATGATTTCTATTTTAAAATCATAGCGTTAAATTTCTTTCAATAATTATTTTAATATCAGGTATATGATAATCATTTATTATACATTACATTCTATTTTATTTATCTTCCGAATAACGTTTCATTACATTACATTATGAGCACTTTCATCTTTTCCAAATAATTTTTTACTATATTTCATTTCATTCTATTATAAATCTTTATTTTTTATTCATATTATATTTCATTACATAACATTCAACCAAATAAACTTAAAAAAATTTCGAATTTAAACTCTAACTATTCAATTAAGACAAAGACTGAAAATAACATTTTAAAATTTAATTTATAAAAAAATAATTAGGGCAGCGCGGCTTAGGCATTAATTTTCGGCCGGGCGGTGCCTTCCCTGTACATTTACGAGTTTTCTCCCATAAACCTCTCCTCCCTGCAAAACTCTCCTTAAACCCTAATTGTGCCAACCATGCTACAAAGTATAAACGCCTCTCTCTCTTAAACATTACATATTTCAAGGATGAAGTCTCTGATATCCCTCATTTTTCCATTACCCATCTCCACAGCTAAACCGTCTTTAGTTATCTTCCTTTTACCATCAAAAAGATACCATTTTTACTCCAACCCAATTGACCCCAATTCTCTCCAACTCAAATCTTCCATGGTTTCGGCGAAGTCCTTGGCTTTTACGTCCCGTCACAGAAGTCTGCACTCACAAGCGTCCTGCCGTTTTCCTTTTTCGTCTTCAGGCGCAATTCACGTGATTGTTGGTACCATGTTCGCTGGCAAAACGACCACTCTTTTGCGGCCAATTCAATCGGGAAGAGGACTTGGCAGGTTTTTAGTTGTTCTTTGTCGTTCGTGTTTATGTTTGATATATATGTGACCTGGGTTTGGGGTAAATTCTTGTTCTTTGGCTTGTGTTTCTTTATTTGATACGTGATATTGGTTTTTATGTTACTTATCTTAGATTGATGTTTGCGCCTAAGAAACTAATTAGATTTTTTTTTTCTTCTTTGTTGTGGAGTGTGCATTTTTAACTTTGTGTGAACACCGGAAATGAAAATTTTGCGCTCTTTTTGGCGTGATTTGATGGGAGACTTTTTGGTTCAAAGTTTCTTTCTTGCACCGTGGAATGTGATTATCAGCGCTTAGATATTACCAGCTTTCAGGTTAAAAGCGTGCACAATTTGGACAAAGCATTGAAGGGTCTTTGTTCAACGGGAAAATTGAGTGAAGCTGTCGGGCTATTATGGCGTAAAGGTTCAATTGTAGATGAAGGGACATATGCTGTTTTGTTGCAAGAATGCATATTTAGGAAACAGTATAAGAAAGGGAGAACAATTCACGCTCAAATGGTCATTGTTGGCTATCTTCCTCGTGAATACCTGAAGACAAAATTGCTGATATTGTATGCAAAATCTGGCGATTTGAAAACTGCACATGTGTTGTTTGAAATGTTGATAGAGAAAAGCTTGATTTCTTGGAATGCAATGATTGCTGGCTATGTGCAGAAAGGGCTTGAAGAAATGGGATTGAATCTTTATTTTGAAATGAGACAAAGGGGATTGACACCAGATCAGTATACATTTGCATCAATTTTTAGAGCTTGTGCTGCTTTGGCAATACTGATGCACGGAAAGCAAGCCCATGCTCTTATGATAAAGTGCCATATTAGAGAAAATGTTGTTGTTAATAGTGCCCTCATGGATATGTATTTCAAGTGCAGCAGTCTTTCTGATGCACGCAGGGTCTTTGATAAATCATCAAACAGAAATGTTATTACCTGGACCTCTTTGTTATGTGGCTATGGCCAACACGGAAGAGTTTCAGAGGTATTGGAATTATTCCGTAGGATGAAAGATGAAGGTTTCAAACCAAATTATGTTACTTTTTTAGCAGTCCTTTCTGCCTGTAGCCATGGAGGTTTAATTGATGAAGGTTGGGATTATTTCTCTTCTATGGAAAGGGATTATGGTATACAACCTAGAGGGCAGCATTATGCAGCCATGGTTGACCTAATAGGTCGTGCAGGGAGGTTGCAAGAAGCCTATCAGCTAGTTTTGAAATCACCTTGTAAGGAACACGCAGTTGTATGGGGTGCTTTGCTTGGTGCTTGTAGAATTCACGGAGACATAAACCTTGTGAAGCTTGCAGCTACGAAATTCTTTGAAATAGACCCAACAAATTCTGGAAAGTATGTTGTCTTATCTAATGCTTATGCAACTTATGGGTTTTGGGATAGTGTGGCAAAAGTTAGGGGAATGATGAGAGAATCAGGGATATTAAAGGAACCTTCTTATAGTAGGATTGAGGTTCAAGGGGAGGTCCATTTATTCTTAATGGCCGACAAATCACATGCAAAATTTGAGGATATAAATGACGCAATTTTGCAAATGATCTGCGTTTTAAAGGATGCCGGCTACGTTCCTGATATAAGTTACTAATAAACGAAATGAAGCTTGTTGACTTTATATTTTATCGCTTAATGAGGTTAAAGCTGGGTTAATTGGTAGAGTCAAAAGCTGGAGTTCACTGTCTTCTGACATGTTGGATAGGTACGGTACACAAGGTGTGTTGTATAATGTTATACATAAATGTATCGTGAAGTTGTTCATGATTATGTTATCATAGCTATGTAAAAAGTCACAGCCTATAGGAATGTTGCAGCAACTTCTAGGACACTTCCATTGTCTTTGAAAGAGGGGCAAACAAATTTCTGTAAACTTTTGTTTATTCAACAAGCAAAAGGTCGAATCCAGTTAAAGGGAAAGGAAGAATTGCTGGCAATATGGTTGGCATGTTTTTATTAGGAGATTGGTTTGGGTTCTTCCATGCTCGAGTTCTTGACCCCTTATCATTTTATTCTGAATCAAGCATTGCCAACACGGTGCACATGCTTTAGTTTTGCTTCCGAAGTCTAATGACATTCTTGGTGAGTGCTTGTTTTTTTCTAATCTATAGGATGCAAGGGCTTGTTGTTTTCAATATTTTATCTTCAGTTAAACTATTTGTTTGTGTGCTCTCATGCAGCCTGACTTTTACTTCCCAGGAAGCTTGTTCTTTCGCATATAAATAAGCTAGTTGCTTCTTACTTTGTCTTATTCTGTATTAGTGGTGGGATCTTGCACCTGCTTGCTGTTGATATGTTTCCATTATATTATTTCTTGCTTGCCTCCACACCCTCTCGGGTTCTTCTGTCAACTTATTTTCCAGGAACTTTAGGGATCTGTCGTGAGTGAAACTGTAGTTTATGAAGATTATAAATTGTATGTTTAGAATCTAGATTTATATGCATTGGGAACTTGAACACCACTAGTTGTTCAAATCTTGATTGTATAATTGGTGCCTTCTGGGAGTAGAAATTGATTGATTAATTCCATGCTAATATTTCTGGCATGCAGGAAGGTGGAAATTATAAAATTGAGCAAGGACACAAGATATGGATTGGAGTCAATATTTCCCAATGATGGGGTGAAATTGCCATGTTGGAAGTTGTAATACTTGTCATTATTTGGATAAAAAATTGATTCTGATGCTTATGATCAGGTATTTTAATGCCACGAATATGACATCTTTCTTTTACTGTCAGAATGTTTATGAATACTGTCATTTGTCATGATTAGATCCACATTATGAATCATAGGAAGGCACTGTTTCCACTTAGACATTTTAATTCATGATATTCTTTCTCCAAAGTAAAATTACAACCGAAAATACACTATAATAAGAGAAACCATTAAGCACAAATCTTTTATGAGGTAAGATTTGTGCTTAATGGTTTCTCTTATTATAGTGACCGATGACATGTAGATGGTGATGACTAGATGTTATCAGCGTTGCACAATTCTTTGGAGACCGACATGATTCGTGAAGCTGCTCATCTTGGTAGTAAAACTATATTAGTTGCTGACCTTGATGGTGACTATTTGAGGTATTCTCCACAGTAGTACTATTTGCAACCATGTTGTGCTCAATTGTTCCCCTTTCGTTCTACCCTTTATTTAATCCAGTGCTGTTTAACTTTGTGCTGCACATTTCGTCAAAACTACACGTTGACAGTTGATTGAAATATTGTTTGCAGGAGTAGATTTGGTTATGTTCTCGACGTAATTCCTCTTGCTGATTCCGTAACATTGTAAACTGTGTGGGAGATGTGCATTCTTTATCTTGAAGGAAACAGAAGAGATGCCCGTATGTAGGCATGGCTGTGCAAGCTGCACGAATTGTATTAAGGTCGCAGATGGTTTAGTGGGGCTCTCGTGTATAGTTCAATACGTTTTATTGATATGTGGCTGATGCAGCGTACTGGTACTACATGTGAAGACGTGCTTTGTTTCTGGTTATTGGTTGTACTATATAAAGATGGCAATGGGTATGGGTCCGAGCCCCAAGAAAATTTGACAGGCCCAAATGCATTTGTTGGATCAGGTTTTGGACTTTTTCAACATGAACTCAGTTCGAGCTTGGAACAAACTTTGGGTTGGACACTCCTCTGTCCAAAGTTCGGCCTAAGCTTGTATTATCTTTTCAGGGTTTGGTCTGCCTAAGCTTGGTTAACCTAAATACTTAGTATGGATGGTTTGGTTTGGGATTAATGCATCTTCACTTGTTTTGTCATGCTAGTCAGGGAGTAGAACGTGGATCAATTATTAAAAAATTCAATTACTTAAAATTTTAGAACTATCTAATATTTTGGTTCGGGTTTTTAAATTTTCAGTTTGATTAAAAATTGATCAGTTTAGGTTAATATTTATAAATTAATAAATTTTTATAAAATGAAATAAATTAATTAATAATTAAATAATATTTTTAATTAAAATTTGAATTTTATGGATAAGAACAATCTTTTTAAATCTTAATTTTTTATTTTAATAATTGAACATTTTCTTATTTTTATTAATTTAAAAATAATAAAATTATTTTTATTAATGGCTTATGCAAGATGGACGGAAGTGCCGCAAGGGAATGCTGGATGATGCCTGTTCATTCTTCTATAGAGGTGTTAGTAATGACTTCATACCGTGAAAATGCGGAAAAAAAATCGTTTTTCAAGGTTGCTCTCACGGTAAATTGCACGAACAAAGTAAGTGATCCAGCACTAACAGCCAACCTCTCGACAAAGTTCGCATCCGAAGTGGAGAAGAAGACCGTCTACCAATTACAAAACTGACTTACAGTGCTACGGTATTAGGGGGGCAGCAGGGAACAACCGAACCTAAGGAACTCGCGTGGTTAAATGAAGACCTTGTAGACACGGAAGAAGGTGACGTTAGAACCATGACAGGCGAAACAGGGACGGAGATTGAACTCTCCCAAACTTTCAAAGACAAGTTAGACAAACAATGGGCTCAAGCAATAGTGATAAAGCTGCCAGGAAGAAGGATAGGGTATCAGATTCTAAGCCATCGACTGAAAACAATGTGACAATCGCATGGCCCAACGAAAATAGTAGATTTAGATTACGATTTTTACCTGATTAATTTCATTGAAGAAGGCCATTACATCAAGGCATTAAACAATGGCTCTTGGGTCATATTCGGCCATGCCTTATCTGTCCAGAGATGGACCCCTTCCTTTCGACTGGCATAAGGTACAATCACAACAGCGGTGGTATAGGTGAGGTTCTCGAAACTCCCAACAGCACGATACCATCCCAAGGCCCTTGACAATTTGGTGGGACAAACCATTAAAATCGACGATGCTACAAAGTCTACCCAGAGGGGTAAGTTTGCAAGAATCACAGTCGACGTAGATATCAGTGTACCTCTTAGTCCAACAATGGAGTCTACCCAGAGGGGTAAGTTTGCAAGAATCACAGTCGACGTAGATATCAGTGTACCTCTTAGTCCAACAATGGACCTCGATGGCGAAACGATTATGGTAGCCTATGAAGGATTGACTCAGATCTGCTTTCAATGCGGCATGGTAGGCCATGAAGTAGAATTCTATTCGTCAAAACCACAAAATCACATAACTCTTACATCACACCCGCAACACAGCATCGTTCACGAGAAGGCAAGGGCACATGCTCCGAGAGGCAAACCAACAGCAACGGCGAGTAAAGTTCAGGGCAACGTACACGACATCACAAGGAGCGATGGGACAGACAACGTCCTTGGCCTTTGGATACAGATCCAACGGCCATATTTGCGTAACGTTAAGAAACAACAAAATTAGCACAACTCACGCAAACCAAGTCACGTCAGCCGTAAGGGAGGATCACGATTTGAGGCACTGTCATAGCAGGAAACCAGAGAGACAGAGACACAAACACTGACTCTCCCAGCTGCCTTTCCATCCGCGTTTGAGATAAGGCCTAGGTTTTCGATGGGCTTATTAAGTGCCGAAGTAATGAAGCTAGGACATAGGCCAGCGTCAACGACCATTGGACCTAAGAAGCATCAGCCAGTTTCCAGTAAAGGAAAGGCCGTGGGCTCTCAGGAAAAAGGAAGCACCAGTACAGACCAAACCAGTGTGCAGACTTGGAGTCCAATGTTAGATACTCAGGTTCATATAAACCCCACTGATCAACATCAAGCCGTGGCACTTAGTTCTCACCATGAAGTGCTCTGTGTTAGAACAGAATCTGAAGGAACGACATTGGTCGTGGGAGAACAAGAGCACCCTATGGAAGGTATCGAGGGGGTTGCAGATCAATTTAAACCCAATGGGACAGAATCCATCTTACCCCCTCCAAGCCCCCAGATTGGATGGTCGGCGATTCCAGTATGGTTGATATCTTGTGTGAGCAAGGCTCGGTTGAAGAGATAGAATCGCATACTCTGGACGACGTCAATATTTTCAGACTGGTCGAGATTCACGATATCCCTCGGATTTAGGGGCACTATTTCCTGTAGCCTTATTATGTCGTTACTCATATGGAATTGTCAAGGGGCAAGGGAGAAACGCTTTCAAACATTCTTACGGAGTTATATCTGTCATTATCATCCAGGGATTTTGGTGCTAGTTAAAACCAGGATTAGTGGAAAACGAGCACAAGCTGTCCTCAACAAATTAGGTTATGATTATTCCTTTCGTGTCGAAACAGAAGGTTTTAAGGGTGAGATTTGGTTAGTATGGAAGAAGGAATTTGAAGTCTCGGTAGAGATAGCTCATAAACAACTCATACATGCCAAAATAAAGTATGGTTCGAGGGATTTTGAATTCTCTGCTATTTACGCTAGTCCCTAAATGCCAACCCAGAAATTCCTCTGGCATCTTTTGTAAGGAATAGGATAGAACATTATTCGTCCGAGGCTTGTTGGAGGAGATTTCAATGCGAAATTGAATTTTGTTGATAAAAGGGGTGGCTCCCCGAATACTTCAGTAGTTAGTAAGGAATTTAGAGAATGGGTCTACGAGTATGATCTGCATGATCTGGGATACGTTGGATCCCAGTTTACCTGGAGACGAGGACATGTTCAAGCTCAGCTAGATAGAATCTTTGGATCGTTGGACTGGTTGGAAACCTTCCCTCATACGGTTAATCACCATCTACCTTTTTTGGCTCCGACCATAGACCCATTTTGGTTCACTTTGTACGACCAAGATGGAGAGACATAGGTCAAACCCCCTTTCTATTCCAATTAGCGTGAATAGCCCATGAAGCATTTCCTACAATAGTTACAGAGAATTGGCTTCCAAACGAAGCGACGTTTACTAAATCCTTATCCACATTTTCAAGCTAACTCATGCAATGGAACAAATCAATCTTTGGCAATATATTCCATCAGAAAAGACGACTGTTAGCTCGATTGGAAGGCATACAGAGGGCAATGAAGAATGCTGATTCCGATACACTACTGGCCCTGGAAGACAAGCTGAGCAGTGATCTAATTCAAGTACTGTGTGAGGAAGAAGTCTATTGGCACTAGAAATCCAGGTGTGAATGGTTATCACAGGGTGATCCCAATACTAAATACTACCATATGGTCACTATATCCAAACGGAAGAAGTTATCAATAGAGCGGTTGTTTGATAACTATGGAAATGAAATCGATGATGTAGTCCAATTGAGTAATATGGCTAGAGATATTTTGAGCAATTGTACACTGCAGAAGCCGCTCATATTCAGAGCTTTCCCAGCCTGGGAGCATTTATTCGGCTAACAAAAGAGCAACTTCATGATCTCACTAAACCAGTTCATGAATCCGAAATCAAATCAGCGATCTTTGGGATGAATCCAAATAAAGCACCCAGAATTGGTGGGTTTCTAGCGTTATTTTTTCATAGTCAATGGGGCCAAGTGGGGCCCGAGGTGGTGACCTTTATTCAAAAAATATTCAGGAATGAAGGCTGGGAACAGGTCGTGAATCAAACTATTCTAGTACTAATCCCCAAAGTGTCTTCCCCAAAGTATACCACTCAATTTCGACCTATTAGTCTCTGCTCAGTGATGTACAAGATCATATCAAAAGTGATAGTCAACCAAATGAAGCCCCACCTAGATACCTTAGTGTCGAATACCCAATGCAGTTTTATTCCTGGCAGAAACATAATAGATAACATTATCATTGCTCAGGAAATCATCCATTCAATAAGAAAGAATAAAGGGAAGACTGGGTATTTCGCTCTAAAAGTGATCTGGAAAAAGCCTGTAACCGACTGAACTGAGATTTTATAAATGAAACACTCAAGGAAATTGGGATTCCCAGTACTCTACTCTGGGTCATTATGAAGTTCATTACTATGGTTTCAATGCAAGTTGCGTGGAATGGTCAGCTCTCTGACCCATTCATACCTTCAAGGGGTATTTGACAAGGAGATCCACTCTTGCCTTACATCTTTGTCCTCTGCATGGAACGTTTGGGACATCTCACATCCCATGCGATGGACCAAGGAATGTGGAAACTGTTTAAGTGGAGAAGGACAGGACTTTCCATTTCACATCTCTTTTTTGTTGATGACCTAGTCCAGTTTGGTGAAGCTACCGAGGTTCAAATGGAGGGGGTTTCGAGAATCCTGGAGAAATTTTGCAAGGAGTCAGGGCAAAAGGTCAGCCATTCCAAAACCCATATATTCTTTTCCCAAAATGTTTCGCCGGATCAAGCGTGCAGGCTTAGCCAAGCGTTATAGGTTTAATGCACAAATAATTTGGGTAAATATCTAGGGGTACTATTGATCTATGAGCGTATAAAGAGAAATACTTATCAGTACATCCTCGATCGGGTCCATCAAAAGTTTGCTGGGTGTCGTGCTTGGGACCTCTCACCGAAAGGGTGAGTCACATTAACACAATCAGTAATATCATGCCTTCCCACCTATACGATGCAAACTGTGAGGTTTCCACGTAACTCTATGATGAACTGGAACAAATAATGAGGGCCTTCATTTGGGGGTCATATGACGAGAAGTTGAAAACACACTTAGTCAATTGGGATGCAGTTTGTCAACTAAAGAAAGCAGGGGGACTTGGGATCAAACGTATTAGAGCCACAAATGATGCCTTTCTTACCAAATTGGGATGGGATTTGCTCAGTAAGCCTACAACGCTTTGTGTTCAGGTCCTTAAAGCTAAATATTGGCAAAATCTACATCATATCCCTCAATCGTTGCATAAGCAAGGTGCGTCAATAATTTGGAGGAGAATAGCTGCTATGTCGGGTTATATCCTTCAAGGAATCAAATGGAAGCTAGGAAATGACAGCCGGATATATTTTTGGCTAGACCAATGGTTGGAAAATTGGGGTCCCTTAGTAATTGAAACATCACTTCCCTTGGCTGATCGGTTAATGTACACAAAAGTGTCAGATTATATGGAGGAGGATGGGAACTGGAAATGGAATATGATCTAGAGCTATCTTCCCTATCAAGCCTGTTTGGCTATTGCGACAATTCGTCCTCCACCAGATGACATGGATAAGGACCAAGTTATATGGGGCCCAGGACAACATGGTGTATTCACGGTAGCATCGGCTTATGATTTAATCACAGATTTAGATTCGGCGACCCAGAATCCAATATGGAATGTAATTATGGTCAGGGCTACAGTGTATTTGATCATTTCTATGGCTATTAGTCAACAGAAAGTTGCTGACTAATCAATAGCGTGTCGCTAGACATATAACAACAGATAGTAGCTGTCAGTTATGTGGTCAAGAAGAGACAACATTGCATGTCTTTCGGGATTGTAATAGGGTGAAGGCTTTTTGGCGTCAATTTTTGCCTGAGGTACTGACGGCTAACTTCTTTCAGTGGAACGAGGTGATATGGTTGCATTCTAATTTTTCTAACCTTTTCACACGCAGGTGGGAGAGTGGGCCACAATATTTGGTGTCTCTTTCTAGTATCTATGACAATGACAAAGCAGGAGTATTTTTCAAGCTAATTTTGTGTGGCCGGAAGTAGGCACCGCATAGTTTCAGATTATGTCAATTGGGTTAGAAAAGCACAAATTGTGACTGGTCAAGTCATCAATGCACCGGGATTGCCTGTAGGTCAATTTGTCAATTGGAATCCACCGCCAGAGGGTTGGATAAAATTAAATATAGATGGAGCGGTCTAACACGGGTCGTCTGTTGGATCGACGGGGGGGGGGGTA
>JANZXR010000003.1:3330205-3389729 GCA_027575705.1 Erythroxylum echinodendron
ATATAAATAAAATAAATTTAATAAATAAAATATTTCATAAAAATATATTATTAGTCATATAAATTCAAATTATAAATAAGAAAATAATAAATAAAAATATAAATATAAAAAATTAAATTTAGTAAATTAAATATTTCATAAAAATATTATTAGTCGTATAAATTCAAATTATAAATATTAAAATATTAAATTAGACGATACGTTAGACTTGCTTTTTATTAGTTGAGGGTATAATGAAAAATAATAATTATCAGAAAGTTATTAATGGAAAGTAGAATTTTTACCATATAAGCACTTTTCTATCGCAACCTTCTTTCTACTTATTGATTTCTGCGGTGACACTGCACTTTCTTCCACCTTCCAGTTTTTCACCCGCAAATTCAAATATGTGATTACATTTGAAAACTGCAGTAAATAAGTACTTATCTTTATCACACCGCAGATTCAAACGCACCCTTAATATGGGTGGTTTATTTTGGGACGGGTATAACTTCACTTGTTTTGTCATGTCAATTTGTGAGTAGAACGTGGATCAAATATTAAAAAATTCAATTACTTAAACACTTAGAACCATCTAATATTTTGATTTAATTTTTAAATTTTTAGTTTGATTAAAAATTGATCGGTTTAGGTTGATTTTTATAAATTAATAATTTTTATAAAATAAAATTAATTAATTAATTTTTAATAATATTTTTAATTAAAATTTAAAATTTTATGGATAAGACCAATTTTTTAAATCTTAAATTTTTTATTTTATTAATTTAGCATTTTCTTATTTTTATTAATTTAAAAACCAATAGCTTCTATTAGTTTTTTATAACTGTGTTGGACAATTAACAAAGTTGGTGACTCATTCAAAACCTTAAGCATTTTATTTCTTTCTTTTTTTATTTCATCAAACAAAACATATAAAAGGAATTATATTTATGGATTTATGTTGTTATTATATAATTACGATTTATGAAGATAAGAGGAGCCCAATCCTCTAAATTCCTTACTACTATGACACAATTGATTTGATTTATTATTATCCATTGTATACTAATACTTTCCTAACTTTATCTAGGAATGGCAAATACAATTTTATCTAATCAAGTTCAAATAATATAAAAGCATTTTATTAAATGATTTAAATGTTTTATTAAATAATCAAAAGTTAATTAATAAAATAAAAATAATATTATTTTGACCCAATTCAATCAAGTTTTGAAGTGTCAAATTCTAATATTCTAATGATCTCGTTATAATACATTAATACAAGCTTTCTTGAGGAGGGATGATATCCAAAAAGCACTCAAGCTTGTAAATACGGTGTTATTTAGGGGATGCCTTCTTGATGAAAAATTGCATACAATGGCCTTATGAAGGCACGATGCAAAGTTGGGTGCAGTGACTAAACGGAAACTAATTAGCTTGATTGATTCTCTAGCTTTTAGGGCAAGCTAGAAAAGCCACAGCACAACCAAACTTGGTAGAAAATAGAAGAAGAGCAGAGAGAAAAGCATGAAGGGGCTGGAGCAAAATCTCAGAATATCCTCTTTTTTCCTTATTGCCTAACTGTATTTAGTTAACTCGTATGATTATGTTGTAATGCTTTTTGTGTCATTACTGACATGACAAATCCTTCCAACTTACGAGGTCGAGCTTTGACACGAGTGCTTCTGCAAAGAGTTTGTAAAACGGATCCTTATGTATTCTCCTTGGTCTCAGTAAGACGAGTTGGGCTGCTCACAACATCACTCCTTCCCTGGAAAATAACCTTGTCCTTAAGGTAAGGATAGCTCAACAATACACGATCCCTGTCCTCCCAAGTCACTGCACTTTCATCCAGGCCATCCCATCGAATTAACCATTGTTCGACAAAATGATTCCCACACTATATAATACGTTGTTGCATAATCTCAACCGGCTGCAATGTTAGTGTGGATGATGTATCTGCCAAGTGCAGGGGTGTAATCTGTTGGGTAAGGACACCGATACATTTCCGAATCAAGGAAACATGAACACCAAGTGGATTTTTGTAGCTTCGAGAAGTTCCAGTTTGTAAGCGACATTGCCCACCTTTTGAACCACTTCGAAATGACCAAAATGATGCGGACCAAGCTTGTTATGTCGGCCAAGCCGGACTGAATTTTGGTGATAAGGCTGTAACTTCACATAACCCAATCGTCTATGGCAAAGCGAACTTCTCGTCGATGTTGGTCGGCATAAGACTTCATGCGGCCCTGTGCTTGTAACAGATTATGTTTAAGCTAGGCAAGTACTTCATCACACTGCCGAAGTTGCGTGTCAACAATGAATTACTGGCAGTACCTCGAATATAATGGGAAATTACTGGCGGAGGGGGTCCATAAAGGACTTGAAATGGGGACATCTTAGCAGCAGTTTGGTGTGAGATGTTGTACCAATATTCTGCCCCACAGAAGTAACGAAGACCAGGTAGCAGGGGAATTACCAATGAAACAACGCATATACATTTCTAGTAATTTATTCAATGCCTCTGTTTGCCCATCTGTTTGAGGGTGATAGGTAGTGCTATGAGTTAAAGTAATGCCCTGCAAACGGTTAATCTCAAGCCAAAACGAATTCAAGAATTTAGTATCCCAATCAGTGACAATGGAAGTCGGAAGTCCATGCAATCAAACTACCTCTGTAATAAAAATAGCAGCAACAGATTCATTTGTGAAAGGACTAGACAAAGCCAAAAAATGTCCATACTTGGATAAACGGTCAATGACAACTAGGATGACATATTTACCTTTAGAAGGTGAAAGGCCCGTGATGAAATTCATAGAAATATCTTCAAAAATCATTTCAGGGATTGATAGAGATTGAAGGAGGCCTGCTGGTTTAAAAGAAGAGTCCTTTATTTGTTAACAAATTTGGCACTACGAAATAAAATTCTGCATGTCTTTCCTCATTAATTTCAAAAAGAAATTCGCAGAAAGCCTATGGAACGTTCTGGTAACGACGGAATGATCGCCAACAAGTGTGGAATGAAACTCATGTAGGAGTTCCTGTCACATGGGAGAGTCAGATGGTAGCACCAAACAATTGCAGAAGAAAAGCAATCCATCTCGAACTGAAGAGTCGGGCATGGAAGCCGGGTGAGCCTGATAACGACAATGCCACTCTAAAAGCGCATCATGAGTGGAATCAGTAGCACGAATTTGATCAATAATTCCATAGGCAATGGTAGATAATGGAAACAGTTCAAAAAGATGAAGGCGTGAGAGAGCATCTGCGACTAAATTGGATTTACCAGCACGATAAAGGATGTCGAAGTCTTAACCAACCAATTTGCCTAACCATTTCTGTTGCTCCGAAGTTTGGATAACTTGGATAGTTAGATTCTTTAAGGACTGCTGGTCAGTGAGAATTGTAAACTTCCTGCCGAGAAGATATTGTCGCCATTTAGTGACTGCTTGTGTGATGGCGAACATCTTGTGGTGGTAGGCCGAAGCTTGCTGCATCTGAGAATTGAGTTTCTGACTGAAGAAGCAATAGGATGCAGCAATGCTGGTAGAGGAAATCATATGCCCAAGGTACCCTAGCTATCGTTGGACGAAATGACATTTGGCCAATTTAGCAACCAATTTATAAGAGCACAACACCTCTAAAACAATCCTCAAATGCTGCAAGTGAGAGAGCCAATCAATGCTGTAGATTAAAATGTTATCGAAGAAGATAAGACCAAATTTACGAAGATATAGCCGAAAAATATCGTTCATTAAAAAATGAAAGGTAGAGGAGGCATTAGTCAAACCGTAGAGCATCACGAGAAATTCATAGTGGTTGTCGTGAGTACAAAAGGCCGTCCTCGCCACATATGCGGATTGCACTCAGATTTGGTGGTAATCAGCCAGTAAATTGAGTTTGAAAAAGAAAAGCGCCCCGTGTAACTCATTAAATACTTCATCTACCGATGGAATGGGAAAATAATCTCAGATTGTCATGGTGTTCAAGGCTCAGTAATCCACACAAAAGCGTCATGAACTATCTTTCTTCTATATTAACAATATGGGTAAGGAAAATGGACTGTTACTCAGGTGAATTATGCCCTCGGTCAGCATTTCTGAAACTAATCTTTCGATCTCTTGCTTCTGAAAGTGTGAGTAACGATATGGGCAGACGTTGATCGGAGGAGTATTCGATGCCAAAGGAATACTATGATCCTGCAATCGCTGAGGTAGTAAGCCATGAGACTCGGCAAACACATCAGCAAAATTGGCCAACAACTCGTTGAGGTCTGGAGACCGATCAACAACCAGTAAAGGATCAACGGAGGTAACCTCCAAACGATAAATTTGAAGAGGAGCATCCGTCACGGAGAAGCGAAGCAGTGCATGAAGATAGGTGCACTGAGCGGACCGTGCATCGTGTCCAATCCACCTAATGGATTGATTACCTATCTTAAATTCAAAAATGGAGTTGGCATAATCGGTAACAACTAGCCCTGGTGTAGCCAGTAGGCATAGCAATTATGGCCCAGTCTGTCAGCGCCGGCTAGGGTTGGTTGAGCCACGGGTCAATTATGGTCTGTCCGAGCTAGTCCGTTCACCAACTTTTTCTAAAACTATATTGTTTTGAATTTTTTTACTTTAAAAAATTAATGAGCTGGCTGGCCTATCTCGGCCCGTCGGGTTACAGACTGACCACAGATCACCGTGGCCTGCCCCCGGGCTCGAGCCATGCCTAGTAGCTAGCCAAGAGACTCCCAATATCATGTCCCAGCCTTGCAAAGCTAACACGAAGAAATCAATTTTGACTTCAAACTCCTGAATGTGAACAAAAACTTGCTGCACCATACCCGAACACATTAAGCGTTTACCATTATCCACCAAAACTCCAAAACACCCAGTGAATTCCACTGACAAACTAAAAAGCCACCTGAGATTGGATGAAGCTATAAGTGCTCCCATCGTCCAACAGAATGCCCATTGACTGTACCCAAAAATCGAATAGTGAATGGAGGATGAAAAATCGAAGGGGGTAGTCGTTTCGTAAACTTTCCAATTTGTTCCTAGCAAACAAATAAAATCAGAAAATTTAAAAGAACCAAAAATAAATCAATACCAAGATTTGTTAACGCAGTTCGGCACTCTTTGCCTACGTCTGCGGGGCCCTTACCCAGCTTAATCACTTTTACGAAAGTAAAATAGAATTACTCAAGGCTTTACTTAGCCGACACCACTCAACCCTTGACACTATCACTCAATCTCACTTCCCGTAAAAGAATTTCACACCCAATAGTGCGACCGACTCGTACTAACCTCATTAGAGGATTTATCTAACTACTTTCACTCAAAAACAATAATAAATAAAATAGCTCAAGTATTTAATCAACTGAAAATTAAATAACAAGAATACTTGAGACAAAGAAGACTTCCCTCTGAATTTGTCTTCTCAAAATAACTCAGCTGAAACTCTCCACCATAGCTTACTCTTTCTTCACAGAAAACAATTCACGGTGTTCCTTTAATTAATTGCCAATACTCACTTTACCAAAAAGATCTTCACTGTATTAACAAATCAAAACGTGCGCAACGTTATTCTCATAAATCAATTTCATCATGTCTCACACAAAAGACATGTTCATCAGTATATCAATACATAAGCACAACACCGTAGCTTCCATCAAAGACACATTATTTAGCTGATTTCATGATGTGCGCCGCAAGTCATATTCTCTTGTTCATAGACACACAACACTCACTGTTTTAGTGATACACGTGCACACCTTCTATTTGCCGCACACACCACCAAAATAAGCCATATGTTTTTCTCTAGTTTGGCTCTCCATACGCGCTAAAAGACAACCTTCGTATCTTTTAAGAAAACCACTCAAATCACAATTAAAAATACCATAATGTCCGGGACTTCTTCATACACCACCATATCCATTTAATTCAAACTAGAATTTCTTAAATATTCTTCAATAAATATACATCTATCTAAGATAGAATTCTATTATATCTAAAACATTATCCAACTTTTGAATCCAAATAATAAAAAATTTAATAAGTTCAATTTATAAAAATATGCCAAAATAAAATAAATAGATATATTCAACATATATCTAACAGAGGAGATCAAGTGTAGGCGAGGTGACCGAAAAAGAGGACGAAGAGGATGGAATGATAGGAGTAGTCGTCTTCGGTGTGGGTAAGATAGGTGGGCCGCGAACCAAGCTGGGCTTAATGAAGCTTTTTCGTAACAGTAGTCGGTGCTCGTGCATATGGGCCAGCCGAACTGCGTCCTCAAAATCAGTGGACTCCGTCATTAGCACAGCATTTTTGATATCTCCTCTAAGGCCCGATATGAAACAACGGATTACAAAGAGCGAAGGGAGAACCACGGTCCTGTTCATAGTGGCCTCAAAACGCGAACGAAACTCGTCTACTGAGGAAGTTTGGCGTAACTTGGCTAGTTGCCCCTCAGGTGATTCTAGTTCTCTCGGACGGAATCACTTTTGCAAAGCTTCCGTAAAGGGAATCCAGCCGGCCAACTGACGATTCCTATGCATCCATTCATACCAGTTCGAAGCTTCAGCTTCGAGATAAAAGGAAGCAATGGTCAAGCGAACTTCATCTTGTATGCCATAAAAATCAAAGTAGCGAGATGCGTTGAAAACCCAGCGATCCACGTAAGCACCAGAAAAACGACGCATCTCCACTGAAGCTAACTTACGGCAAAGAGGTGGGGGTGAGCCGGCTTGTGGACTGTTGTTGGGAAAAGATCCAAAACGAACTGATGAACCTTCACTTGGCTGAGAAGTCGACGCGACCGTCGGAGGGCGATTGAGAAGCTGCTTAAGGAGCTGTTGTTGCACCCAACAAAGCTTGGATTGATCGGCCAACGTGGAAGTAAGGGAGGCCATATTTGCTTAAAGCTTGGACTGCGCTTCTTTGATCGAGGTAATCTCCGCATCAAAGGTGCGGAAACTAGTTTGATACTCTGCCATCTATACAGAGCTCAATGAAAAGCACCAATGCAGTGAGTAAACGGAAATCAATTAGCTTGATTGATTCTGTAACTTTTGGGGCAAGATGGAAAAGCCACAGTACAACCAAACTTGGCAGAAAATGGAAGAATAGAGAGAAAAACATGAGAAAGTGACTATAGCAAAATCTCATAATATACACCCTTTTCCTTGTTGCCTAATCGTATTTAGTTAACTCCTATGATTGTGTTGTCATGCTTTCTGTGCCATTGCTGACATGGCAATTCCTTCCAACTTACGAGGGCGAGCCTTGACACGAGTGCTTCTGCGAGGAGTCTGTAAAACGGATCCTTGTGCATTCTGCTGGGCCTCAGTAGGATGAGCTGGGCTGTTGAAAAAGCGTGGGTTTATTTGAAGAAATGATGATGAAAGGGGTAACTCGATGGTCTATGTAGAGATGATAAGAGTAACTGATGCTTTAGAATTTCTAGGGGATATATGACTAATCGTGGTTTTGCACCAGATATAGTCACATATAACACTGTCATTGATGGCTTAGGCAAGATGGACCGTATTCAAGAGATTATAAATCCCTTTTTAAAATGAAGGAATACAGCCTGATGCTATTACCTATAGCACTCTACTTTGCTGGCAGTGCCGAAAGGGAATGCTGGATGATGCCTGTTCATTCTTCTATAGCAGAGTTAGTAATGACTTCATACCTAATGCAGTTACGTGGTTTGTTTTGGTCAGAAATTTTGTTACGCTACAGGGAAAGAAAAGTCAGATCTTATTGTACACCCAAATCTTGAGTGACTGAAATGAGGCTGCTGCTTTTGGGAAATATTAACTCCTATCTGTTTCACTAGCCTCGTATTCAAATCCCATCTCCTATCAAAGGAAACTTGTTATAGTTTACCTTCAACGTTCGCTGGCTTAAGATTTGGACTCTGAATTATTGAAGACATTTGGAACTTTGGCTTCAAGGGATCACTTGGATGGGATTGTAAGTTTATGTGATATGTGTATACTATATAGTTTCTTTCCATGGTCACTATCTGGACTTCTCTAAAGGTTCTAGCTTAATGCGTGGGTGAAATTTTGGTCTGGAGCAGCTTTATCTCTGAATGAGACGAGTTTTTAGTTTTAACCAGTATTCTGGAGGGTTGAATAACAAAATACCCGAAGTCATGTTTAGCAAGCTATGCTTGTATATTACATTTGGTAGGATATTAATTTTCTTTATGATTAATGTTTCATCAAGCTACAAAATCTGTGTACAATTTTCTGATGGCTAGGGAACTAGAATAAAGAACTAGAATAAACATTAACTGATATTAATGCGAAGGCAGAATAATAGCAGATTTTCTGTTGCCACCATGTTATTCATGTGCAGCAATGGAATTGGATATCAGCAGAAAGAATTTGGGTCTTGCATGTCACCTGGTCTGTTAATTGGTACTGATGAAGAGAAACAAGGACCTGTTCATCATATAATGTGGAATGGAAATGGGAGGGATCAGTCAAGCATCTTTTGCAGTTCCTGGAGGATTAAGAGGTTCTTAATAGTGATTATATTTGACTATTGTTACAGGCTCAAAGTACAGCTTACAGGTTTCTTAATGTCTAATTATATAAAGAGGGTAATGCCGAGTTTCTTACTTGCCTAGATCTTTCAATTGGGTCATAAGCATCAGATAGATTTAACACGGCATTGGATTTGAGTCCCCAAGATACCATCGACCTTATTCCAACTTAAAGTTGCCAGATTAGTTTGTTCTTTCATCTTTGTATCATAATCTTATCAGTCAATCTTTCATTCACATTATACAGTTTGGAGTACTTTCATTAAGTTCAGAGATTCTTCGACCATATATATGTGCCTCGACATCTTTAGTAATTCTGCTCACAGTGCTTTAATCAAAGTGTATTTTGTTCTAATTGTATAAACTAGAGAACTTTGGACGTAAAACGGAATATCTTCCTACAAGAATAAAGTTAGAGAATAGAAGACTTGTCATCATCTACAGTGTTCTGCAGAAATTCCGTTCAAAAACCAGTTGTTGTCAATGTTTTGCTACCAAATTGACAAAATGACGTGAAATATACAAGAAAAGCATCATAAAAGATCATCATTTGTGCTTCAAAACGAGCAATTCCTTGGAACAGAATTTGAGAACTGAGATGCTGTAACCATAAAAATATTACAAGATCAACGCCTGAAATTTTCTTAAACATCCTAGGGAGATATTGCTTGTGTATCAAGATAATTGAAGAGGAGGCATCTCGTATGGACAGCCCAAATGTGATCCACCATCAAACTTCTTGGATGCATCCATATCAACCCTAGGCTTTGCAGTTATTTCTCTGTAAGATACAAAACCTGCAACAAAGAACAAAAGATGGTATTTTGATCTCAGAGCATAGTGCCTCAGAATTGCAGAATAACAGCAAGGCTTATAAACAAGCCATGCAGTCCCGAGAGAATGGTATTTTGATCTGAAAGTATAGTCCTTGGCACAAAATCATTGAAGACTATACACATTCACTACATAAATGTATGTCTCATGGCCAGTCCCAATAGGCTATAACAGCAACGCCGCTCCCAAAGGCGATGGAATATGAGACCACCCCTAGACGGAGGAGCTCGCCGGAATCCAGCGAGTACCTTCAACGTCAACGAGCAATGATTTACGACGCTTCACTGGGGATTTTTAATGGTTTGCCCCAAATCAAAGTAAACGATTTCATTATGAAACCGCGTCAATACATATAAAGGAGAGACGAAGAGAGAACAATTCCATCAAAATATTAATCATGAAATGTATGTCCCATGGCCAGTACCAGATTGCAATCGCGGCAACGCTGCTACACAAGGCGATGGAATATGAGATCAGCCACCGTGGACGGAGGAGCTCTCGCCGGAGTAAGAGGACCTCGACGCCCTATGGCATCCATTTCTGACGTTTTCTTAGGGTTTTGCAAACACTGATGCATATGAGCTTGCCACTATTGAAAGGGTGGAATTTTTTGCAAAATACCCGTCATAGTTGTTTCAAATCGAACAATTGAAGATCAGCAAAAATCAAAACCCTAACTAATGAACCATAAAGACGAAACCAATTACCAAAAGCAAACCATAAATCCAAAACGCCCAAAAACCAATATATATTCCACCATAACCCCTAGAGCTATAGAGATTAAGAAGAAAACTTTTCGGTAGTAGAGTAAGCAGAGTTAAACAGAGGGTTGTTGAACGGTGACATTTTATGGAAAATTACCGCCGCCAATTCACTGCTTAAGGGATTAGGGTTTTTCAATTCTAGCGGGCCGATGTTTCTGTAGAATCTAATCATCTCCATTTACCTACATGTCACAAAGCCTTGATCTTTTTTGCTTCAAGGACGAGCTTGGCTGGCCAATTCACGCTCGAATGGTTCTGGGAAACGTTTGACATTAAAAAAATTTAAAATCAAATTTCAGATAAATTGTAATACAGGTCTTTACAAGATTACCTTATTTAAAACGTCTTAATACATAGATTTATTGAACCAAACAACTGGAATTGAAGACTTCAAATAAACATTAGGAAACCAAAATTATTGTATAAGTCATTTTCTTCTTGCATGAAAAGTTCAACGCAGATTCTTGAGCAAGAGGGTGTCCTATTTAATTAGTTTTTCATGCATAAATCTGAAATTTAGATTTATGATTGGTCAAAATATTGATTGTCCAGTGATGGCCTGGACAGTATTTCCTCATATTATAATTTGCTTCCAAGTCTTTTGTTTCTCCTCAATTCATATAATTTGCTTCCAAGTCTTTTGTTTCTCCTCAATTCATATTTAGACTTTATTAGCACACCCTTTTCTTCCTAATACCAAGTTGGTGTCCAGAGTTTATGGGAGTGATTACAAGAATATCACACTGGATTCGTGCTTCTACGTATCATTACTGAACAAAGTAGCATTCTTAACAAATATGTGGCAGCTAGCTAAGAAAAAGATTGAAGGAATCACCAGTTACTAGGAATTAACATTCAATAAAAGTTAAAAGTGCCATGCTGGATTATTTGACAAAAACAAAAATTAAATCTTTACTAAAAAGATCAGAGTATCAATATGCATCTCAAACTGGTGGATTTAAGAAACTGATGCCAATAACATTTTGTGCAAACAGCCCAGCAGCTCAAAGGGAAAGAAATGACACACCAATTCCTGATGATGAAGTTGACCTCATGTAGCATTTCCACCCTCATGCTTCAGAAATTCATCCAACTTCCTCCGATCCAACATCCTTGTTCTTCTTTTTGCAGAAGCGTTGTTTGCCTTTTCTTTGCTCTGTAATGAAATTCCATGGAACATATAGGATGAAAATCAGCTTTTAATAAAGATTTGAAGTATATGTGGACATTTATCGACCTAGTCTTTCTCAACACCACTAAGGACTTGCATACAAGAGAACTGTAGAGCAATCTCAATTTTATGCTTGTGGCGTAATTTGACCTGCCTAGTGGTACTCTGCCAGTGTTACAACAGGAAAAATATAAGCCATCACCTTCTAAACATACGAAGACAGGAAAAGGATTTTGCACAAGTAGAAATACACCATTACTTTACAGCTTGCAAGACAGAAAATATCATATCCTCAGAGGTAAAACATATTTGAGAATTGATCATTTACACAGTTTGCATAAAGGATACAGGTGCTGGGCCGGCCAGATGACCGTGAACCACGTTCAACTGAAATTAAGGCCATAATTATTAATCATACATTCGCATAGACTATACCAAATTCATGGTGAGACAGCTTCACCACATATAATTCCATCCAAAGATTTATCGGTAGGTACATGATTAAAACACATAGTTAGGCTCTTTTCATTGAAGTAATTTGATTGACAGGACTGTCAAAGAAGTTAAAGCAGAGTTTGTTATCTACCTAACATGTATACATTGAGGCATAGAGCAAAACTGCTCATGTTTGAGCGACTACAGAAACTGCCAGTGCACGACCCTCTTAACAGCCTTTCCAGAAGTGGCCTACTATTCACATGAAATGCAAGTTGTATCACTGTTCAAGTTACTGACACTAATGCACAAAAATAGCATGAGCATTACTGGCATATACCTAATTGAAAAACAATGGAAAGGAGTTAGGTGAATTTCATTCCTTTTATCCGGCTTGCCGGCATCGTTCTTTTCTTCAATAACCATGGAAAGGAGCCTGTTTAAAATAATTCACTGCAAATTCATCACTCTGCAACTAGTACTCCCTTGCTGATATTAATCAAAAGAGTATACATACTAGCAGTCATCACCAAGAAGGTGAAATCATTTGTCTTCACTTCCATTAATGTTGGCAGAAAATGTTTTTGGTTCTTCAAGCATATTCTTCACCACTGGATTAAAAGAACCACAAATAAGACAAACCAAAGGTAAAGACATCTACTCCTTGGATGCTTGATTGAATTGTACCTTCCGTTTTACTTTCATCACCTGCATCTTCAGTCTTTACTGTATCAGAATTTAGGGGCCGAGCAATGTGTTTGACATGATTCAACCATAATTTCTTGAGTGGAATACCTGAACAGCATCTTGGATGAGTAAACTTTTAGCAAAACAAACTACAACGAAATATACTACACCTATTAAAATCCATTCCATCCATATAAAGGACAATCAGCAACACAAAAGCAACATTATTTGAACTTACAATTGGAAGCTGTATTTCCTTGCAAAATCAACTCTGCAGCACTTGTGTGATTTGCAACAACTTCCACTGGGTCATGAAGTGATCGTGCAAGATGTTTTATATGATTTAGCAATGGTCTCATAGGCAATTGAGAGAACTTATGAGCTGGAACTTCTGGGGCTACAAAAAAAAACACCAAAAAAAGGATGATGGGTACGTCATCGTTTTATTTAGAATATAGTTTATAATTTTCATGTTGGAAGCATTGAAATCAACTACAAGTCTTACCAACAGAATTTTTAGATCCGCCCCTAGCATTTGTTGCCTTTGATCAGTAGAAACTTGGGCAAGGCCACTGCATTGAATGGTAACACTGGGGCCAGAAATCATCTCCAACACTCAGTTAGTTGTGGGCATAAGAATTTCATCCTTACTTGCAATTGATTGGATTGAAGGTCCAAACGAGCAACTTCAGCTTGTTGCCTCCAGAGCTGATAATTCCTACGCCTTCTAGCAAGATGTTTCTCCCTCCAAGTGATCCCCTGAAGCCAAAGTTCCAAAAGTCTTCAATAATTCACAGTCCAAATCTTAAGCCAGCAAACATTGATGGTAAAGTATAGCAATTTTCCTTTAATAGGAGATGGGATTTGAATACAATGTTAGCGATAGAGTTAGTACCTCCCAAAAGCAGCAGCCTCATTTCAGTCACCTAAATTTTGGGTGTACAATAAGATTTGATTTTCGTTTCCCTGTAGCTTAACAAAATTTCTGACCAAAACAAACCACGTAACTGCATTGGGTATGAAGTCATTACTAACACCTCTATAGAAGAATGAACAGGCATCATCCAGCATTCCCTTTCGGCACTGCCAGCAAAGTAAAGTGTTATAGGTAATAGCATCAGGCTGTATTCCTTCAGTCTGCAATTTTGAAAAGAGATTTATAGCCTCTTGAATGCGGTCCATCTTGCATAAGCCATTAATGAGAGTGTTATATGTGACTATATCTGGTGCAAATCCTCGATTAATCATATCCCTTAGAAATTCTAAAGCATCATTTACTCTATCATCTCTACATAGACCATCAATCAATATATTGAATGAAATACTACTAGGAGTTACCCCTTTCATCATCATTTCTTCAAATAAACCCCATGCTTTTTCAACAGCCCCAACTTTGCAGAGTGTCTTCATTAGGCCATTGTATGTGATTTCATCAAGAAGGCATCCCCTAAATAACATCTTATTTACAAGCTCAAGTGCTTTTTGGATATCATCCCTCCTCAAGAAAGCTTTTATTAATGTATTATAAGTAACTGTATTGGCAACCACACCCTCTAACAGCATATCCTGGTACAATCCCAAGGCCTCCTCCATCCTATCAACCTTGGACAGACCAAAAATCAAGGTATTAAATGTAAATATGTCAGGTTTGCATCCTTTTCTTGACATTTCACCAAGCATCTCCATTGCTTTTTGGACATTCAAATCCTTGCATAAGGCAGATATTAAGACATTATATCCCACCGTATTTAGAGCAATTCCTCCAGCTGACATCTGTGCTAAAAGATGGTCAACTTCCTCTAGTTTTCCTTTCTTGCAGAATCCATCAATTAAAATTGTGTATGTGAATTCATTGGGCACACAACCCTTATCAGCCATCTCATTAGCCAATTCAAGAGCTGAGCCAAGAAGCCCATTCTTGCAATACCCATGAATTAGGGTGTTAAATGTAAAAACATCTGGTCTGCAGCCAATTTTTAACATCCTATCGTGTAGAATAGCTTTGGCTTCATTCAATCTTCCACTCATTACGTACCCATTAATCAAGATATTGAAGTGCACAACATTTGGACCCGGGATTTTGTCAAACAATGCCCGTGATTCCTCAACTCGTCCTGTTCTACATAATCCATGCATAAGAACCCCATACGTCATATCATTAGGGGTGAATTCCCGAAGAAGTAACCGATCCACTAATTTTGCTCCCTCATGAATCCTGTTGAGCCTGCAGAGGCCATATACAACATCATTAAAGGTATCGATGTCAGGCGTGCATCTCATCACCAACATCTCCTCCAGAAGTTTTGATGCCTCATCTACTCTGTTTCTTTTTGCAAGAGCACTTATCAAAGTTTGGTAAACAATTGAATTTGGCACACACCCATGTTTTGTCATGTCTCTAAGGAGCGAGCATGCATTATCCACTTCATTAACCATACAAAGTGCTTTCATCACCACACCAAATGTGTAGACCGTTGGTGAAACACCCTTCCTTAACATATAATAGAAGATGTTGGATGCTTCACTAGGACAATTAGTAGCAACCAGTATATCCAATACAACATTATAAGATCTAAAACTTGGTTCACAAAAAAAAACATCTTTCATCTCCAGTAACAATCTAGTAGCTTGTCCTGGCAAGCCAGCTCTCCCATAATACTTCATAATCACGATGAAGAGGGACTCTCTAAAAACGATCCCTTCCTCTTTCATCTTCAACAACAACCTATCAATAACCTTGAACTCTTTAGACATTCCAAGCTTATCTATCAAGGCATAATACACCTCAAATGAGTGGCAATACCCTCTCTGAGCACCAGCCCATTGGAACAACTCCAATGATGTGGACACATCAAGAGGCAACTGAAGCAGCTTACAAAGCTGAAATGGGGTGATTTTATATAATGACCTTCGAAGCTCTTTGAGGTCAAATGGTTTGAGCAACCTTTCCCATTCGTTTTCACATTCAGATTCATCATCTTTCAAATCACTATAATATCTATAAAACCCAGATGGGACAAGCGTTAAACAGCAGGGTTTAGGCAGAGACTTCAGGGTTTTGCTCACATGGACAGCAAGTTTTGGTGTTTTTAGCATTTAGTAGACTGTAAGAAGTAACAAGAGTAGCGTCAACTACAGATAACTCGAAGAAGCAATTCACTGTCACGTACCTTAATGGAAGAGATATGGTAGCCACTAAGATACCCAGCTGCGAAAATGAATATAGTTTGCTCCGGACTTGTGCTTATGGGCGCCTCCGCCGTAGCCCACCGTGAGGGGAGGATATCATTCGGCGAAGGAGAAACTGCAGAGTGTATTAAAGACGGCGACGGCGAGAGTCCTGAAAATTAAACGACAATTTCTAAAATCTGTACCATGACATCACTGTTATACCCTTAATACATCAGACAAGAAACGCACTAAACAGTCAAGAGAGGGAGAGATGTAAATCCACTTTTTAAAATAATAAACTATATTAAAAATATAAAATGTAAATTAATAATTCAATAATAATAAAGAGCACAAGAGATCCCATTTTCAAGAAAAAACTATCTTACATCGAGATCATTAGAATATTAGAACTTGACAGTTCAGAACTTGAATGAATTGGGTCAAAATAATATTATTTTTATTCTTATTTTAGTTAATACCTCACCTTTTCGTTTTCTGATTGGACAAACATGGAGGAAAAACTATTTTCACTTTCACAACCGGCTATCCTTTTGCAAATTCCTTATCGTAGAGCTCCGAATCATTCCTTCCTCAAATTATTCATTTTCTCTCTAGCTTCAGCTTTAACTCCATGAGCTTATCTTTCATCACCACCACCTAGTCCACGAGCTTATCTTTGATTGCTCTAATTATTTTGAGAGTTATAGTGGTTGTAAAAGCTTTATGTGCTAGATTTTGTATTTTTGTACATTCTTTATATATTATTGAATTTGGCTCTTCTTTTAATTATGGACGTAAGTCATATTAATCGAACCATTTAAATCTTTATGTTATGTACCATTTATTTTTCCTTTTTTTATTTTTCATTATTATTGTTTGAGCTATTAAATTAAACCAGTATCTGATATGGGAACATTTTTCCTAACAGATATGTATAAACCATCAAGCAGGATAGTAATAGTAACAATATATACCACAAGATACACAGAAGGTTTTGCTAAGACGAGTCTCCAAATCGTATTTTCAAAGACACGCACATTAGCATGCATAAACAAAAAGGAACCTATAAATAGAAGAATTTACATTAACACCATAAATCCCAGCAAATCAACTGACTATTATTGAAACACAATCAGAGCTCACAAAACAAAAAAACAACCTTTCGGTAGAATATTATGAATAATATTCTTGTCAACATACTAAACAGCTGTAAATAGTTAAGATAAAATAAGTTTAAAATCCCTTAAATTAAGGGATTACATTATATAACTTTAGATAACTTTTTATATTTAAATTCTTACTTGTAATGGCCTATATATAACTGTATACTTTCTATTAAATATATCAAAATATTATTCCTCATTTTCGTTCATAGTATCAAAGCTTCGCAGAACACTCAGGCAATGATTTCGTTTGGGTCGATCAGAGCCATGCAGGTCGAGTCGGAGGAGATCTCTACTACTGGCTTGTCTAGTGTGGCTCCACCAGCATCGAACCCATCCTCTATCCAAAACAGTGCCGCTAACTCCCAAACCATCATATTCTGTCACATATTGAATGGGAATAATTATCTACCATGGTCCCACTCGATGCTTGTGTTCATAAGAGACAGCGGGAAAGAAAAATACTTAAACACAGCGCCACCTATTGCCTCAGACCCAAACTATCATACTTGGATGGCTAAAAACAACCTTGTTATGAGCTAGTTGATCAACTTGATGACTCTGGAAGTCAACGAGCAATTCATCTTGGCCACATCTGTGAAGCAAATTTGGGAAAATGCCAAATAGACTTATGTTACTATCAAAAATACTATTGTCTTGTTCTAAATTAAGAGTTTTTTTAGAGAGACCAAGCAAAGAGAGAAGACAGTGACTCAATATTACACAGCATTAGTGAAACTATGGCAACAATTAGATCATTAAGATCCTCACCAATGGATGTGCAATGAAGATTTGACTTGCTACAGGAGGATTGTGGAACGGGAACGAGTGTATGAGTTTCTACTAGGCTTAAACTCAGTTTAAGTTGATGTTCGTGGCAGAATCATGGCTACCAGTCCTCTTCCAACAGTCATGGGAGCAGTCAATCTTGTTAAATGTGAAGAAAGCTAGAGACAACTAATTCATGGGACCCTAAACAACAATAGGGTTCCTGAAGCCTCAGTTATGGCTGCCAAGGGAACTACTGGACTAGAATCAAAGAAAAAATCAAGTAAAGATGTGAACACTACCAGAAAATGGGCATACTAGAGATAATTGCTGGAAGATCCATGGCAAGCCACCCAATATGAGAAATAGAACCAAAACAGAGAGCAAAAGCTATGCAACTACTAGTAATGACAAGGCAGAAGGTGAAAATGTATCGGTAAGCAAGGAGGAGGTTGAATTACTTAGAAAAATTCTGAGCAAGTATGATTTAAAAGTTGAAAAGGTTGTATCTACGAGTCATATGGTGAATACAGGTAATACATGCACTTCCTTGGGCATTAAAACCCTAACTCGTGATATTTGGATTGTTGATTCAGGAGCAAATGACCATATGACCTGCGATAAATCTTTATTTGTTGATATTCATCTTTTTCATTGTCATATAACTGTCAAGGTAGTAAATGGACAAGTTCTTAAGGTTGAAGGAATAGGAATTGTTATAATAGCTGAAAAACTTGTCTTAACTGGTGTTCTTTATGTACCTAGTCTGGATTGCAATATGCTGTTTGTGAAGAGACTTACTAAAGAGCATAATTGTATAGCTAACTTTTACACTAATGGGTATGTTTTCCAGGATTTGGAGTCAGGGAAGAGCATTAATAGTGCTAGGGATTTTGATGGATTATATTGCATTGGCAGCTCAAATGGGAGTAAAGCAAATGCTACTCTGTCATCCAATAATGAAATTTCTCTTTGGCACTATAGGTTAGGCCACCCTAGTTTATCGTACATGTAACAATTATATCCAACTTTTTTCAATAATAAGGATTCATCTTTTTAGTGTGAATTTTGCCAACTCTCTAAACACAAACAAAATTCCTACTTACCTCATGCTTATGAACCCCCTAAATCTTTTTCTATCATACACAGTGATGTTTGGGGACCATCAAGGATTAAAACTAAGAAAAATGCCAAATGGTTTGTAACTTTCACAGATGATCATACGAGATTGACTTGGGTATATCTCATGAGAGATAAAGCAGAAGTTTTTCAGATTTTTAAGAACTTTTACTCCTTTCTACTGAATCAATTCCATGTAAAAATTTAGATTTTTAGAAGTGACAATGGGAAAGAATAACTAAGTCAAGCTTTTGATCAATTTTTTTTATCACCAATGGTATTATACACCAAACTTCATGTGTCAATACACCACAACAAAATAGTATATCTGAGAGGAAAAATAGTCATTTACTTGAGATTGCAAGGTTTATTATGCTCATTACAAATGTTCCAAACTATTTTTAGGCGGAGGCTATTCTTACTTCTGCTTATCTAATAAATCGAACACCTTAAAAACATTGGGTTTCCGTACAACTTTACAGAAATTACTTGAAACATATCCCTCGATTTTCTTTCTTAATCAACTACCTCATAAAGTATTTGCTTGTGTTGCTTTTGTTCATAATTACCATGGTGGAAAACTTGAATCCCGAGCTCATAAGTGTATCTTTTTGGGCTATCCTTCTACTGAAAAAGGTTACAAGTATTTTTCTCCTACTCTCAACTGGTTCTTTATGATAATGGATGTAACATTTTTTGAAAATCAACCCTATTATCCAAAAAAACCTATTCAGGGGGACAGTTGTGAGAGTGAATGGTTGTTTTTAATAAATGATTGCACACCAGACACACTATCCCAGAAAAATATACTTTTTTCTTTTACCTTCTGCACCTAAATGTGATCAAATCATACTTAAAAATCTTGAAACAGATGATCTCAGACCTGATACTTCCACTTCAAAGGCCACTCAACCCTTTGAGCCCACTGTAGCAGATGATCCCAGCCCCCAACCATATAAGAATTCCACTGAAAATGGTGAATGTGATAAGGAGAAGGATACTAAAACTAGGGTGGACAAACTAAAAAATAATTCTAGAGTTTACATAAGAAAGAAGGGAACAAAACAAGGAAATGAGCAGAAAGCAGCAAGTGAAACTAAACAGGAGAAATCCATCATACTTTACGAGCAAGGTCATGAATCAAAACTTGCTACAAATTATGAGGAGTTGGATTGGCCTATAGCATTGAGGAAGGGAGTAAGATCATGTACAATGCACCCAGTCAGTAAATTTGTCTCTTATAACAGGTTAGCTCCACATTTTTAGAACTTTTGTTCCTCAGTTATCTACTGAAAAATTACCTCATAATTTTTAGGAGACTATCAAGGACCCCAAATGGAGGGAGACAATAAATGATGAACTAACTGCACTCAAGAAGAATCAAACTTGGATGGTAACAGATTACCACAAGGAAAAACTGTGGTGGGATACAAATGGGTGTTTACCATCAAATACAATCCTGATGGAAGTATTAACAAGCATAAGGCAAGACTTGTGGCAAGGGGGTTTACACAAACACATAGGATTGACTACTAGGAAACATTTGCACTGGTAGCAAAACTCAATACAATTAAGATTCTTTTGTCACTAGCTGCCAATCTGGACTGTCCCCTACATCAACTTGATGTCAAAAATGCCTTCTTGAATGATGATCTTGAAGAGGAGGTATATATGGAGTTACCAGCGGGATTAGGAGGAAACAACCACCCTCAGAGAGTATGCAAACTTAAAAAATCTCTGTACGGTCTGAAGCGGTCACCTAGAGCATGATTTGGGAGATTTGCAAAAGCAATGAAAAATTTTAATTACTATCAATGCTAGACTGATCACACCCTATTTATTCGATGTTTGACTAGTGGTAGGACAACTATTCTTATTGTCTATGTTGATGACATTGTCATTACAGGTGATGATTGGGAAGATATACCAGAGCTGAAGAATTCTTTGGCTCAGGAATTCGAAATCAAAGAATGGGTAACTTGAGATATTTCCTTGGAATGGAGGTGGTATTTCCTTGGAATGGAGGTGGCTAGATCTAGTAAAGGTATCTCAGATTCTCAAAGGAAGCATACCCTTAATCTTTTAGAGGAAACCAGGATGCTAGGAGCAAAGCCGGCAGAAACTCCTACAGAATCAACATATAAGTTAAGTCTTAAAGAGAGTGGTACATTAGTAGACACAGGGAGATATCAGAGACTGGTGGAAAAACTGATTTATTTATCTCATACTCAACCAGATATCGGTTTTCCTATCAGTGTGATTAGTCAATTTATGAGCAATCCTCAAGAGGAACACATGGAGGCAGTGTTTAAAATCCTGAAATACTTAAATCACAATAAGAAAGGGGTTATTCTTTAAGAAAGGGGGAGCAAGGAACATTGAAATTTTCTTAGATACTACTGAGCTTGATCTATATATGATAGAAGGCCCACAATAAGCTATTGCACCTTAGTGTAGAGTAACTTAGTTAATTGGAGAAGTAAGAAGCAACTAGTGGTTGCAAGAAGCAGTGCTAAGGCAGAGTATAAAGTCTTGACACTTGGAATATGTGAAGGAATATGGAGCAAGAGGCTCCTAGTAGAACTACAAATCACAATAGAGCCTCCAATGAAAGTGTGGTGTGATAATATGGCCACAATAGGGATTGCAAAGAATCATATACATTAAGATAAAACCAAACATGCGGAGATAGATCGTCATTTCATCAAAGAGAAAGTGGAATCTGGATTAGTTGATCTTGCCTATGTGCCTACCAGCAGTCAAGTAGCAAATGTTTTTACTAAGGCACTTGCAAGAGTTAGATTTGAAGAACTTAGTTACAAGCTGGAAATGATCAACATCTATTCACTAGCTTGAGGGGGAATGGTCAAAGAAAGCATGTTGAGAATGAGAAAGAAGATAAATACTCACCTTTTATGTTTAGGGTAGTAATCTGTAACAAGAGAACGAAAGAGCAATATGAACGTGAAACAGGAGCCTTTGTAATCCGATTTGAGCAGAGCTCGGTGATGGGTCTCAGGGGTCAGTTGGTGACAACCCTTCTTAGGTAGTTTTGTAAAAAAATAATTTGCAAAACTCAGATAACTAAATATCATCTATTAGGCCTATTACTCGTTTTTTGCACAGTCAACCTTAGAGCTCAAGGGGAATGAAATGTTTTCGCATTTAGACATCACGAAACGATATGTCATTTTAAGATTTGAGAATTAAATATTGAAATTGAAGTAAAAGAAAATGCAAATGCATTGTTGTGAGTAATTGAAATCAAACGAAAAAAATAATTTTCCAGAAATAAAGAAAGAAAGAGAAAAAAGGAAACTATTAAACAAAATAGACCATAATCTTGATTCCTAGCCATGAATTTTTTAGTAGATAGTATCTAATAAATTGTTGCATAAATTAATCAGAATTTATCTCCTTAATTTCAAATAAAAATATCGGCAGTGACCTTTTATAGAAAAATATTGCCGCCAATTCAGCGTTTAAGGGACTAGGGTTTTTCAATCTCATCTTGTGACTGAGACTTAGTATTAAAAGACAGAAAGCGTAATTCTTAGTTGGCCGATATTACCGTAGAATCCAATCATCTCCATTTATCTACAGTACATATATATATATTTTTTTGCTTTAAGTCAATTTTGGCACGACCCAATTTCGACTCGATCGAAAAAGACTTTGAAATTTTAAAAAAATAAAATTTGATCAAATGTCGAACAGATTATCATACATAAATGCAACTAATGGAGATCTGTCCAAGTGATTATCTTATTTAAACTTCTAATAGTTAGATTTACTGAATCACCGGAATTAAAGACTTCAAGTAAAACATCAGGAAACCAAAATTATTATAGAAGTCACGTTCTTCACGCAGGAAAAGTTTGCATCTTGGGACAATGCAGATTCTTGAGCAATAGGGTGTCCGTTTCAATTAATTTTTCACGAATAAATCTGAAATTTTGAATTTATAATTGGTCAAAATATTGGAGGTCCAATGATGGCTTGTACAGTCTTTCCTCGTATTTTGTTTCTCCACAATTCATATTTAGACTTTATTAGTGGCTTATAGTTCATTTACACACCCTCTTCTTCCTAATACCAAGTTGGTGTCCAGAGTGTGGGAGTGATTACAAGAATATCACACTGGATTCATGTTTTTACATGTCATTACCTGAACAAAAAGTAGCATCCTTAACAAACATGTAGGAGCTAGCTAAGAAAAAGATTGAAGGAATCACAAAATATCAGATATTAACATTCAATAAACATACTGAGCCAAAAGTGACATGCTATAATTATTTGCCAATAACAAAAATTGAATCTCTACTCAAAAGATCAGAGTATCGATATGCATCTCAAACCGGTGGATTTGAGAAATTCATGCCAATAACCCTTTGTGCAAACAACCCACCAGCTCAAGGGGAAAAGAAATGACACACCAGTTCCTGATGATGAAATTAAGCTCCTGTAACATTTCCACCCTCATGCTTCACAAAATTCATCCAACTTCGTCCGATCCAACATCCATGTTCTTCTTTCTGCAGAAGCATTGCTTACCTTTTCTTTGCTCTGCAATGAAATTCCATGGAACATATAGGATGAAAATTAGCTTTTAATAAAGATTTGAAGTGCATGTATGCACTTATCAACCGAGCCTTTTTAACACCCCTAAGGACTTGAATACAAGAGAACTGTAGACCAATCTCAATTTTATGCTTGTGATGTAAGTTTACTTGCCTAGTAGGACTCTGCCAGTTTTACAATAGGAAAGCGATAAGACATCACCTTCCAAATATACGAAGACAGGACAAAGATTTTGTACAAGCAGAAATATATCATTAGTCTACAGCTTGCAACATATATCCTCAGAAGTAAAACGTTTTCTGACAACTTTTGATCATGTACACAGTTTGCATAATGGATGCAGGTGCTAGGCTGGTCAAGTGACCGTGAACCACGTTCTATTGTAATTAAGGCATAATTATTCATCATACATTTGCATAGACTGTAACAAATTCATGGTCAGTGAGCTTCACCACATACACTTCCATCTAAAGATTCATCAGTAGGTACAAAACAGACTTAGGCCGTTTTCATTGAAGTAATTTGATTGATATGAATTACTGTCAGCAGAAGGTACACCCCTAACATGTATACATTGAGGCATAGAGCAAAACAGCTCATGTTTGAGCGACTGCAGAAACTGTCACTGCACGACCCTCTCGACAGCCTATCCAGAAGTGGCCTACTATTCACATGAAAAGCAAGTGCGTATTACTGTTCAAGTTAGTGACATTGATGCACAAAAATAGCATGATCATGACTTACATATACTTCATTGAGAAACAATGAAAAGGTGTTAGGTGAATTTCATTCCTTGTATGTGGCTTGCCAACATCGTTCCTTTCTTCAATAACCATGGAAAGAAGCCTGTTTAAAATAATTAACCGCAAATTCATTTCTCTCCAACTTGTACTCCCTTGCAGATATTAATCAAAAGAGCATATATACTAGCAGTACCAGGAAGGTGAAATCATTTATCTTCACTTACATCAATGTTGGCGGAAAATGTTTTTGGTTCTTCAAGCATATTCTTCACCACTGGATTAAAAGAACCACACATAAGACAAATCAAAAGTAAAGACATCTACTCCTTGGATGCTTTATTGAATTGTACCTTCCGTTTTACTTTCATCACCTGCATCTTCAGTCTTTACTACCTCAGAATTTAGAGCCCGAGCAATGTGTTTGACATAATTCAACCGTAATTTCTTGGGTGGAGTACCTGAACAGCATCTTAGATGAGTAAAATTTTAACAAAACAAACTACAACGAAATATACTACACCTATTAAAATCCATACCATCCATATAAAGGAAAATCATCAACATGAAAGCAACATTATTTGAACTTACAATTGGAAGCTGCATTTCCTTGCAAAATCAATTCTGCAGCAATTGTGTGATTTGTAACAACATCCACTGGGTCATGAAGTGATCGTGCAAGATGTTTTATATGATTTAGCAACGGTCTCATAGGCAATTGAGAGAACTTATGAGCTGGAACTTCTAGGGCTACAAAAAAAAACCAAAAAAAAGAAGATGATGGGTACGTCATCGTTTTCATTTAGAATATAGATTATAATTTTCATGTTGGAAGCAGTGAAATCAACTACAAGTCTTACCAACAGAATTTTTTAGATCTGCACTTAGCATTTGTTGCCTTTGATCTGTAGAAACTCGGGTAAGGCCATTGCATTGAATAGTAACACTGGGGCTAGAAATCATCTCACAACACTCGTTAGTTGTGGGCATAAGAATTTCATCCTTACTTGCAATACTTTGATTGGGTTGAGGGTCCAAATAAGCAACTTCAGCTTGTTGCCTCCGGAGCTGATAATTCCTACGCCTTCTAGCAAGATGTTTCTCCCTCTCTTCAACACTCATAGATTGTCTTCTTTGTCTGTCCCGCAGGCGCCGTCTTTCCCTTTCTTGCTCCTTTTGCAAATTCCTCATCACTGCCTTTTCTGACTGCTCCTCCATGTTTTCCAGTCCTCTTCTAGTCACTAAACAAATTCACAATCTTGATTGTATTTCGTCTAATTCTTCTGCAAGCAAATACCAACTCTCATGAAAATAAACATCTAAAAAGGAACAAAAAACACAAAGACTAAAGCTTCAAAACCATTCACATAAAAGTGACCACAGATCCTTAAATTTCAAATCAAACTCGACAAAAATCATGAAAGTAGGTATGTATAAAGGACCACGCAGGATAGTAATGGCAAAAATATATACCACAGGATACACACAAGGTTCTCCTGAGACCAATCTCCAAACCGTATCTTCAGAGACACCCACATTAGCATGCATAAACAAAAGGAACCGGTAAATAGAAGAATTTACCATTACTCCATAAATCCCAACAAATCAACTGACCCTTATTGAAACATAATCATAACTCACAAAACCAAAAACAACCCAAAATTTAAAAGATCAAACGGGAAATGGGATTGGTCAAAAAAAGCATGTTGAGAATGAGAAAGACGATAAAGACTCACCTTTTACGTTGAGGGTAGTAATCTGTAACAAGAGAACGAAAGAGCAATACAAAAGTGAAACAGGGGCCTTTATAATCCGATTTGATCGGAGCTCGGTGATGGGTCCGAGGGGTCAGTTGGTGACGGCCCTTCTTTGGCCGTTTTGTAGAAAAAAATTCGCCGATATCACGGAATTTGACGCCATTTATTTGGCCTTATCACTCGCTTTTTGCACATTCAACCTCGGAGCTCTCAAGTTCTTGGGGAATATGACGTTTCGGCACTAGACGTCACTAAACGACATGTGCTTTTAAGATTTGAGAATTAAATATTAAAATCCAAGTAAAAGATAATGCGAATACATTGCTGTGAGTTCATGAAATCAAAGGGAAAGCAAAAGAAAAGGGAAATTATTAAGCAAGATAGACCACAATCTTGATTCTTATTACTCCTTTGCCATGTGTATTTTTTTAGTAAAAGTTATTTCATATCTAATTCATATTTTTAAATTTTACTTGACAAAGATATAGAGAATTAATTATGTTATTTATTTAGTTTTTTGATAATATTTAATAAATTATTATACAAATTAGTTAAATTTTATCTCAAAATAAATTTTAAGACGAGCATTTAAACTTAAATTTGAGTAAACTTGTGTCTTTTTTTTTAAGTTCGATTCCGATCTCAATTTTAGTTAATTCAAGCCTTGACTGTTGATCAGATCCTATGCAAGTTGGTCCAAAGGGAGGAAATGCCTTGAATGAGATTGCATACCTATAAGTTGGAAAATATAATTGAATATAAGGAGGGGAGGGATGATCTTAAGATGAAACATCATATGTTGTAAGTAAACATTAAAAAAAAAAAACTGACTTCTGATTCATTTCGTGGTGGCTGTGTACAACGAATTTTGAAACTGTCAAGTAGTTCTCTTAAACTAGAATCTGAATCCTATAAGAGCATAAAACATTACTACCGTGTCTGATCTATATAGAGCAGTAAACCTGGCAAGACGAAATTTACAGGTGTCAGGAAAAATATCATGAGTATGGTCTTCATCTCCATGCAGAAGAGGTTACCATGGGCCTGTTCTTCCACCAAAGGTAAAGAGCTCCATCCCTCTCTTCAAGTCCGTAGTTCTTGTCATATTCCTTCAGCAAGTCCCTGATAGCGACACTAGCTGAGGAACTCAATGGACATTGTGTAAAACCAGCCATTGAAAATCTTACCCTCCACTTTTCCAGAAGTTCATGTCGTTCAACTCTCTCATCATTCTCACAAGCAATCATGTTCACAATGTCCCTCGCCACACAGTGCTGCTCTGCATTAATCCGCTGCTTGTCATCCCTAGCACGAGCCACATCAATTGATTCAAACATAGCCATATAATAATCCAACGTCTCGATGAATCTCGGATAAAATGGCTTGGTATTGGTGTTGGACTCTTGCTCAGTAAGTGTCACGATTCTTGGATTCAAGCTCTTGACTAGTCTCAACAGCTGGTCTCTATGATTCGTGGTGTTCACACTCTCATCAGGCATGTGGTGCAATACATATGGAAAGTTCACTACCACAGCTTCACCAGGCAGGATTCTAAGGTCTTCTCGCCGGACCTCACAGCATGTCATTGCCGTATCGTGGAACTCAAATGGCACATTGTATTCCCTAGCAACATCCGAAAGTCTTTGGCCTACAACATGCAATCCTCCACCACGAGCATGAAAGGATTGGGAATCGTCTATACCGGTTACGCGAATCACCGGTGACCCACCCTGCCGATTTGCAAGTGTTTGAATTAGTGGAATCCACTGGCTGCCTTGTGCAATCTGGAAGTCGATGATGTGGATTACAGGTTCATGTGTCGCAGTTTCTCGAATTGCAGCATTAGCTGACAAGTATGCAAACCTCCAATAAGGGCAGATCTGATATAATATACCCATGTAAGTCATCAGATCTGAGCCCACTGGTGCTTCACAATTCAAAGCTTTGTAAATTACACTACCTGAAAATTCTAGCCTAGCTCTAAGCCCTTCCAACATGTAAGCACCCACTCGTTGTATTGGATCTCCGGCGACTGAAACCATTCGATCCAACACGTGCATCAAACTTGCAGCTCTCTGTATATCTTTGTCCGATACTGCTTGAGCACAGGCAATAAGCACATCTTTGAGATTTAACCTAGGGATCATTTCCACCATTTTGTTCCAATCTGAACATGCCACTGGATTTGCATGATGGATCCCATTCAGGAAGCAGAAGTCATAGCTGTTTGTCACATCAGATGCAGGCTCCATCAAGAAGACTTCTAATTCCCTCATTTTCTGCTTCAGTACACTGTTGTCATCAGCAGAAGATGAACGACTTACCGGGGATCCATATACGTTGTCAGGGGAACAATGATGATCTGAGGGGCAAGATTTTGAAACTTGAGGTGAAAAAGGACTTCTGATGGAAGAGATGCTGGCAGCAGGAGAATCATATACAACAAAACCATTGGTTGCTGTAGATGATTCAAGGGTAAAGTATTCTTCCTTGAAGGTCTCAAAAGAGATACTAACTCCTTGACTACCAGAATCTGAGAACACATTGCTGTTCACGAGTTGGAAATGAGATAAACCATATGGATTAATTTGTTGCCCAGTTTGATGGTAAAATCCTTGGATACTGGATGAAGTGTGATGTTTCTGGGAAGTTTGCATCTAATTCCAACTGATTGATGTCGCAAATAATGGAGCAGTTCTGTCTGATCTTTTTCAGCCACTTTCCAAAAAGGTAACTGAATGCTAATTCGCAGCCATCATTAGGCAATAAGGTACTGACGAGTTCCAAACACAATTCTCTGCACTGCTATGAATTTTTGTAGTCGACCTGTCAGTCCTTTATCAATGTACCTGCCAGAAAGAAAATGCAATTACAGTTTACAAAAACAATACATCTGTTGAAAATAAATAAACACTACTGAGAAAAGAGAATGCTATAGTTGAAGGAACCTGAGTAGGCAGGAATAAAATAAAAGAGAGCAGTAAGCAGACCATAAAGATCAAGATTCCATGCGCAAAAAATTGGGCTACCTAAACAGTAACAGTAAATATGTTTCAGTAGCTAAGGCGTTTAGTCATCAACAAAGGTACACACAAGGAGCAGGCAGTCACCAAAAACACAATCATATTAACAACATATAAGCAACTGACCGAACTAAACTGTAACGGTAAATATGTTTCTGCAGCTAAGACACTTGGTCATCATCAAAAGGCAAGCACAAGAAGCAGGGAAATGAAATATCTGAGAAGGCATAAACTCGCCTCCATACTATTTCATGAAGAAACTTGATTGTCAGCAACGAATACGCAGGAGCCAGTAACTTATATACACTCATCCCATCTTTGGTCAGATTCAAAAAGAAGTCAATGAGCAGTGTTGATGGTTACCATAGGCTGAGGAGCGAAAGGAGGAATCGGTCCAAGAAGGGGCTTGCATCTAATTAGCTAGTTGGTGAGACAACCAAGGCAATGAATTAACCTAGAGTCGTATTGTGTCACCAAGCACAGAAGTTCAGAAGAGAAAATCTGATGCCAGACCAAGAATTTTTTTTCAGAAAAACAAATTTTATTTTGACCATTCAACTAAGACAATCTGTCACTGAAAAGACCCCGAAAATTGCAAAACACTAGCACCAGAAGTAGGTATATCTGCATGCAAAAAGAGACAACATTGAAGTGGAATTGTAATTGAGAAGATAATGAAAGCAAAAAGCGAACAAGCAGATAGAAAGTCAACCTGGATCATCAACCGTCCAAACACCATTTCTGAGAATCAGAATCTATGCCATTAATCCTAAAGAAACTCTAAGAAGTCCTAAAATTTATAATACCAAAACCTTATGCTCATTAACCTCTTCACCAAGAAAAAAGGCATTCAGGCCACGGAAAGGCAAAATCAGAAGGAAAAAAAAGAGAGAGAAAGAGGTAAAAGCAGAGAGATAAACGAAGGGACTAGTCGTTAAGCTTAATACCCACAAGAGTTCATGAAATAAGTCTCAAATCTAACTTCTAAGTTCTATCCAAAACAAACAAAATATATCCATCAATGAAGGACAACATTAGTAATCGAGAACAATAGGTATCATAAATAAGCCAATACATGATGTAGTTTTTGGAAAAAAGGAAGTAAAACTCCATACTTTCATTGACATTTAAAAAGAAAAAGGCATGAGCCCGTAGTTATGTGATAAGCATACATTAACCGGACAAAATGAAAACAGCTAAAGACTTGGACTTTCCTCTTTAACAACTTAACCAAGGCAAGAAATGACACTTCAATGAAAACTTAACGCTTACCCATGTTCTAAAACTGATTAATTCCTAAAAATGCTAGCAGACAAGCATCAAACATAATACAAATCATACCCCAGACCAACCAACAAAAACCAGAAACACATAGTTTGTGCAAAACCAACGTCAAGAGTAAAACTTGTTCATTACAGAAGAGATTAATCTAGCAAAATTCAGGCCTTGCTTACCTTAAACTCTCCAAAAAAACTCTTTGGAGTTTTAGCAGTTCTCTGAGATCCTCTTCCTTTCTAACCAACTGAGAGACATCTTATAAGAGAGAAAAGAAATGTTACAAGATATCATCACGCTGTCATCATCTTTTATTCGTGAACCTTCTGAAAAGGTACCCCTGAAGTTTCACTTATTTACACGGAAGTGCCAGACAGACGTGCGTAGAAGATACTCCTCTATTGTGGTCGGCGGTATCTCCAATCTCCAGTGAAACATTGACTTTCGTGGGGACCAATGGACTACCGTACTTTGAAGACGTTACTATACCGTGTAAAGTAAATTAGTATAGAAAAAAAAAGGTTGCCGACAATCTGTTCTTCAGCCCTGCTAGACCGCTAGTGGCTAGTTTATGAATATGGAACAGGAGAATCTGTGTTATTCATCCACATCAATTCAGACCAAGTTTGTGCAATGTAAAAGTGAAGCAGTTAATGGAGGATGGTAGGATGGTTTTGATTACTTGAGACTCTTCAATGGAGCTTATCAGACTTACTTGTTTTGTTAAGCAACAAATGTTAATCAAGCTATGCATACACTCGTTCAGAAATCATTTATCCTCACTAAAAAAAAGATTCCGAGCAGACACATGGCTTATGTCACCCCTGCTGGTTTCCATGACATGAGAGTGAAGGATGGCTGAGACAAGTTGATATCATTTAAGGCCTTAAATCTGCCAGATTGTCTGCTTGTCCTGCCTAGAGCATGGCACGTTCACTTCTTTAAGCATCTTCCATGTCTCCAGTTGTTTGAGCTGCCGTGAAAAGACAAGCGTCTGGTTTCTGAAAAGACAATGGTTACTCATCAAAAACTGTTGCCTGATAATAAAATATGTAATTTATAAATTATTATTAATAATAAAGATAATATTAACAATAGGCTAAAATCTGATCGGTCCATTAATTTGTTAAATAATTTATCTAAAACACACAATTTACATATTATTGCTAACACCTTACTTCATAAATAGGTAAAGATAAAATTGAAATAATAAAATTTTCAATTAATCAAATCTTAAATTTTATTTGAATGCAAGAAATCTATTTTAAATTAAAAATAAAAATATTTTAATATAATTTGAAGTCAGAACAAATTTTATATTAGATTCTATTTTTTTAAATTTCAATTCCACCCAATTCTTGCATATTCATAATATACGAGTAAAAATATAACAACTTATGAGTTAAAAGTAAAAATCTCGCGGTAAGTTTGGTCAGAGAGCACACGGGGAGTACATTACTAACTCACGTGACGTTATTTACACCGGTTAATCAAAAAAGTCTTTTCTTGCTATGACTATATAGTTTATAAAATATTTCACCGATAAGTTTTATTGGAATTGCCTCACGAGTTTCTAATATATATATCAATCAAAGTAGTTGATAAAACATATTATCTATAAGAGTGTAAAGGTAAACAAAGATTGACTATAAATTTCAGGTATGCTAGCCGCAAGTCCTTTTTCTTCAACATGTTTGTCTTTTAAGAATTTACATTCTCCAATCTTTCTTCGTTTAATAATGATTGAAAATAGAACTTATGATCTTAAGATTTTCTAGTACACAAAATCCTCGTAAAAAAATAAGTATAAAGTATTAAAAATCAAGCTTAAAAAAAAAGAACTCCGAAAGAACCCATAAGATAAGAATCAAACGATATTTTTATTTAGTAAATTTAAAAAGATTTCAAATAACGTAAAAAACAGATATCTAATGTTGAGTTGTCAAGGTTTGTTGCTGTTCTATCCAAGTCAAAATAATTAAATCTGAAGGTTTCATGGTGCTGACAAATCTCATTGGTCACCTAATTCGTTAACTTGTCAACGTAACGTGCACGAGGGACAAAATTCTAGAAGACAACATTGATTAAAGCAACTCCAATACTAATCACACAATTATACGATAAAATATACTGATTAAGATTTAATAATACTTATCACTCAAAAACATGTTATATATTTATTATTAAAATAAATTACATTGTTGAATTTAGTCAAACATCGTATTATTCTCAGTTATGCCCATCTTTGTTGTTTTAAGTTAGTCAGGAACCTGAAATAAGGGTATTTGGCATTAATTAAATAATTAAATCATCTAATTTTGATAAATAATTCATCTGAAAATGAAATATTTTTAAAAAGAAAATTTACGTCATTTATTAATAATAAAATTTTAAATTAAACATATTTTTAGACTCTAATTAGACGTATTTTTAATGATTTAAACTAATTATATTATTAATTACTAAATACATTATCATTTGGGCCAAACAATAATTAGATAATAAATAACTACAAAAACGCCAATCATGAGATGGGAGAGGACTCAGATTAATTAAGTCAACGAGTGAGCAACTGGTACCGTAGGACACCGGTGACCGACTCGCCGTATGGGGGAGTGAAATGGCACTGCTGTGAATACGTTAAGAATTAGTGGCAATCTTTGAGTAAGCTCGCCTACCTGGAAGCTGAACCAGACCACCCCACCTTCTGACCACCTGCTAAAATTAATAAAATTGCTTTATTTTGCCACTTATAGTTTATTACACGCTTTATAAAAAATATCAAATTTCTTAATATTAATTCAAAGATTAAGGCTTAGTTTGAGGGAGCAGTAGTGGTTGATAACCTGTTGAAATCAACCTGCTGAAATAATAAGTACTTATTTTTAATAAGTACTTATGTGTTTGGGATTGCTATTTTGATAACTGCTGAAACGTGAAAATAGGTATTTGGTAAATATGGTTGCGGTTGTTGAAAAGAGACAAAATGAATAAAAAATTCATTGATTTAATAAACTATTAATTGTTGTATAAATAATTAAAAAATATATTATTAGCCATATAAAATTAAAATTATAAATAATAAAATATTACATTAAAATAAGAAAATATAAATAAAATAAATTTAATAAATAAATATTTCAAAAAATGCGTTATTAGTTATATAAATTCAAATTATAATTATTAAATTATTAATTAAAATAAGAAAATATAAATAAAATAAATTTAATAAATAAAATATTTTACCTTTCTTTAATACTATTAGCAAAAACTTTCTTCTATTAATTAATTAAAGGTATAATGGAAAATACTAAAATATCATGAGGTTATTATTGGAAGGTAAAATTTTCACTGCATAAGCATTTTTCTACTGCAGCCCTCTTTCTGCTTATCTATTTATACGGTGGCACTGCATTTTTCTTCAACCTGTAGTTGTAGACTCTAAATCTAAACGTATGACTGCGTTTGAAAACTGCGGTGAATAAGTACTTATTCCTACCGCACCGCAAATCTAAACACACCCTAAAAATTTCAACTTTTAGAAAAAAAATTCCTCGTTAAGTTTTTTTTGGCTAATATCAATAACGTGGCGAATGGCTTCAGTTAGTATATTTTAATCACGTGAGTGTTGCATATTATCAAGCCTGACATTGAGCAAGGGTACAAAGAACATCCATTTAGAGTTTATTCTTAATCTATCTCTATTTTGTTTTATTTTATCTTTTACGAAAGTTTATTTTTACCACTCACAAAAAAATAAAAGAAAAAATATGACTTATTTTTACTTTATTTAGGGCTTATAAAATATTAGGAATAAATTTGCGTATTATAATTTACGTAATGTATGAATTTAATTATTTAATGAATCAAACATATAAATAATTTATAATATATTTTTAATTTATTGAATAATAAATTCATGTGCGCCACAACACACAAGTGATAAAAATATACATTATTAGTTTATATTTTTTGATATTTTAATTTATTAAATAATAGATATATGTATGCGATAAATATAATATATAAAAACATTAATATAGTGTAGGATCCTCAGACGACTTCGACATTTGTTGAAGATTATCCTATCCTACTCGGCTGCGCGTAAAACCACGATTAAAAGGTGTAAATATAGTACATCTGTTACATCACCGCCATTCCTATGGCCCAGCTGTCAGTCACAAACCAACACCTGGCAATATGCCCAGCATCATCTATTTTTATTATTCTGCTTTTAACGTTCCTATGTTCAATGAAATTTATAAAAATAAATAATAAAGTAAGTATAAAATAACGGAACAAATAATCTAAATGCCAACCGTTAGTTAATTCAAAAATGCATCCTATGAAATATAGGATTATATTTTTTGTGCCATTAATTTAATTAAATCTTACCAATGTATTTATATAAATATATGTAAATAAAATTTAATAAAGTAAAATATAAATAAAATAACTAAAATAAAAGAGTCGATGAACTCACATATCGACACCTCATGATTTACTCGGTGGGTCCTTCTCAACTCGTTTGCCTGCCTTAGAATAGCAACTAGTACTTAAATTAGCTTTATTTGTCACTCTTTTCGACTTAGTGGGTTTGCTTTGCTTTGCTTTGCTTTACTGATGCGTGCAACGCGTTATTAAATAATAACGTCATGAACCCTTTTGGTCAAAATAATCCTATTATTTTAAATTAAATAACTGAAGAACAAAATTAAATTTTAAAATGAACTAAATCGAATTGTACTGCTATTTTTATAAATTATTCTCAATTTCATAAATGTTAACAATTTAAAAATATAATAAATTATTCATTTTACTATAAAGTGAATTTAATAATACTATCAGATTATCGATCGTTTCTCAATTCAACGTATGTTAACTTATTTGAACAATGTGAATTATGTGATCCTAAGTACAGAAAATATCATGTTAACAGAATTTTTAAAAATGGTAAGGGAAGAATACAGTGGAACGGACAAAAACAGCTACAGTTGCTACTGCACCCATGCTCCACTGAACAGGGAATAGTTATACAATTTAGTACCTTCCAGTGCCTTACCTGGAGATTGTGTACTATAGAATTTGAGATTTGGGAAATGATGTTTGCTGAGTGCAATGAAGAAAAAAGGAGAATCTTTGGCTTATCTTAAGTACCAAAGTATGGAATGAACAGAGGAAAAGGACGTTAGGATTGATAGTGGGATTAAGGTTGGATTGGAAAAGAAAAGCCACCTATTAGATATACCCCGATGATTCATGTAAAGATCAAGATAGGCATGACTGTTATATTCCTTTCTTATCTTTTTACTTTTTAGGTGTCATATTTAAGTATTAGGTTTAGTACGAGAGAGCGGCGGTGATTAATACCTTACTTAAATTAACCTGCTAAAATGATAAGTATTTATGTGTTTGGGATTGCTTTTTTGGTAATTGCTGAAACGTGAAAATAGGTGTTTGACAAGTGTAGTTGCAGTTGTTGAAAAAAGATAAAATGACTAAAAAGTCAATTAATTTAATAAACTATTAATTGTTATATAAATAATTAAAAAATATATTATTAGTCATATAAATTTATAATTATAAATAATAAAGTATTAAATTAAAATATAAATAAAATAAAATAAATTTAGTAAATAAAATATTGAATAAAAATATATTATTAGTTATATAAATATAAATTATAAATATATTAGACTTACTTTCTATTAGTTGAGGGTATAATAGAAAATAATAATTATCAGAAGGCTATTAATGGAAAGTAGAATTTTTACCGCAAAAGCACGTTCCTACTGAAACCCTCTTTCTACTTATCAATTTCTACGGTGGCACTGTACTTTCTTCCAATCTTCGGTTGTTCGTCCGCAGTTTCAAACACGTGACTGCGTTTGGAAACTGTTGTGGATAAGTACTTATTCCTACCGCACTGCAAATCCAAACACAGCCTTAGTCTTGGATTTTTTTAAAAACTTTTTTAATTAATTTCTTTAATTTTTGTTGTTAGTTTATTAATTATGAATTATTGAATGTAGTATGAGAACTTATTTATCATACACTGAAAGAATAATAATTATAAATGTTTTGATTAGTAAATTAAGCTTAATTATTTTAAATTAGAGTTTAATTTTGATTTTATTTGAATATGTAATTGTGAGTTCAGTTAAGTATAATTTAATATATTACTATCAGGTTAAACAATTTTTGTTATGAATAATTTATTATAATTAATTGGATCTAAAATATTGTCAAACTCGAGAGTTTGATCGATTAATCTCGAATCAATACCAATGTAAATTAATATGGCATTTTTACTGAAACATCTACATTTTTATGGCATTAATGAGGAAGGTAACCTAATTATTGCCAAGTTGTGCAATAATGAATCTCGAACAATAGTATGTTTGACATAATTATAATATCTAAGCTAAGATCATTATTCAAGTTGCTTACTCCACTCAACCATATAGTTTATGATGAACCTTCCAAGGCTTGATTTAGATTAGCTCTTAAAAGATTAAATTAATTAGACTTGATTAGTACATTTTATTGCATGATGGGCTTACGAAAACAAAATATATGCAATTGGTAGGATGATGTCACTGCTTACTTTAGATTTCTGTGATGACTTCTTACTTTTATTTTCTAGTTTACGAGCTTCTTGTTCTTGAAGGGTCTGTCTTGGTCCTGTATCCGCTAGTTACTTATCTCTCATTCCTCGTGGCTGTTCCTGTTAAAAACTAAAGAGGACAACAATGGGAATCCAGGTATTGGATTGGAGCTATGACTCACTGAAGACTTGTAACGTAAGCTGACCGGATAGTAGAAAGTTTTGAGTCTCTTAATATCAGTTAGTTTGAAACGTATAGTTTACAAACTATTGCGTGTATCCGATGATTGAATAGTAAAAAGAGTGGAAGTGAACAAAGAGTCACTAAGGCTAGTATTGTCAGGAAGTCAAGACAGTGAAAGCAAGTTACAAGCATATAAGCCATCAGAGGGGTGCTTGTTAGGCATCATATGCTAGGATGTACAAAGACAATAGGGTTCAAGCATTAATGCATGTAGCAACAGACAAATTATTAAGAGAGGGATGGTAAAGGCACGACTTGAAACTGATAGGCACCGACTTGCTCGACACTGAGAAATGTGATTTAAATCCTGATAGGATGTAATCAAAATCTATTTCCATTAAGCAACCACTCACACTCTTCAGGAAGGGAAAACGAGGCATTGAAAAATAAATTTTTGGTAGTTCACTGCATTGCAATGTATTTAAACTTGAACCAATAGAGCCAAACTAAACCACGCATAATAATGAAATCAATGAGATACACAGAGAAATGCTATCTTGCTAGTAGTTTTGAAGGATGCACTGCTATGCTGAATCTCGACCATATCGAAACATATTCTGCAATTCCAAGAGAGGTAAGCAAAGGTCATCAAAATAGCAAGAAAACTGCAACCAAGAGTTAAGAATGCTTCGTTAAGGTAACTGTTACATTATTTGTTTGGATAATGATGATTTCCAAAATGTATATGCAAAAAGTGTCTCTCCAGCCATAAGCTTTATCAATGGACAGTGAGAGGAAACCCAGAAAAACACCTGAACAAACTTCTGCTAGAGATATATCAGCTCGTCTAGCCGGTAACCCTACTTGGGGACCTATAAAAGAATGCTTCATTAAGGTAATTGTTACATGATTTCCAAAATGTATATTCAAACAGTGCGTCTCCAGCCATAAGCTTTATCAATGGACAGTAAGACAAAACTCAGAAAAACACCTGAACAAACTTCTGTAAGAGATATATCAGCTCGTCTAGCCGGTAACCCTACTTGGGGACCTATAAAAGAATGCTTCATTAAGGTAATTGATACATTCTATATTTGGATAATGATGATTTCCAAATCTATATGCAAACAGCGTCTCTCCAGCCATAAGCTTTATCAACGGACAGTGAGGCAAACTCAGAAAAAAACCGGAACAAACTTCTGTAATAGACATATCAGATCGTCTAGCCGGTAACCCTGCTTGGGGACCTATAAACTATTACCCGTGACATTGCATAATGTCCGATCGCTACAGTAATCAGCTAAGAACCATAAACCCACAAAGCTAACTTCTTCAACAATAATAGTGGATAGACTAAATCTTAGCTGCAAGCAACAAAGTAATGGAATTCATCACTCAGACATACTAGGCCAATAAGTCCAACCAAATAAAGGTGGAACAAATCCCTTGGTAGAAAGTTGAAATTCAATATACATCCAAAATTCCAAAATCATTCTAAATGAACAACAGTTATCAAATACAGCTGAAACAAATTCAACAGTCTTAAACCCAAAAAGGGCGAAAGTGAAGACCAACCCAATTATTAGGATAACCAACTCAATACCATGGTCTGTAAACATGAAAAGATCAAATTTTGACGAGGCCCTAATTGTTAAAACCTCGTTTCTGGTAACGAGCAACCTCACCATCATTTGGGAAGAACCCCATGAGCCGACCAGCAGAGTTCTGGTAAGCATACATGAACCCTCCCATTAGCCCTATCAATCCTCCTGTCACCATTGATGGACCCTTTAGGCCCGGCTTAATTCCTGCAACAAATTCACGGAAAGATCACTTATTAGACATAAAACTACATGGGTACATATTACAACAGAAGAGAAAGTTACCCGAGAGATAGCCGACAGTGACGGAGATGCCGGTGAGTGTGGCAAAGCGGCAGTAATCGAGAGTGTTGAAGTTGCCAACAACCTTTGTGAATGGTGGATTGCGATCTATCACCGGGTACTCGGGTTTGGTGGAGGCTGTGATATCAGTGTTCATCTTCGCGTTCTTCACAGACGCTCACTCTTATCACTGGGTGTGGTGCTTTTTTCTCCCTGGTTTTGGGTCTTGAATTTCAGAATTTCAGGTTGCCCGTTTTTCAAGGACGAAAGTCCTTGAAGAGACAAGAGAGGTATTGCAATGTTGGTTTGTTGGGCTTTGAGCCTCTTCACAGGCTCATCAAGAAGATCTGATGGACTGCACTCCATCAGGTCTTCTTCATTTTTGGTTTCCTTTCAGAACATGTTTGGTGAGATTTGAAGCCCAAAAGCTTGCCGACTGCATTTGCCAGTATTTGATTAGTACGAAAACTTCTAACCTCTTTAGCATTTGAATTGTCTAAACTCCTGAAAGGCATTTCTGACTTTATAATATGACTTTTAAAATAAATTAGGCATGAGTTTTAGCTCAGGTCGGACTCGAACCACATAGTCTCGACCTGGCTACGTCAAGCCTAATCGTATCTCAGGCTCAAGCATGGGCTCTAATAAGAACTGTCAGCCTAGGCTCACTTTATTGTCATCCCTATTTCGCAGGGCTTAAGCTCCTAGATGACAATTTTATGCATCGTACGTCTGGGTTTTGTACATTAACAAGTGTGTTGCCGATGACTTAAGAAACCTCATGAAATGGTAAACAATGAGCACAAATATTAGGTTGGGTTTATAAATAAGTTCGTTCTCATAACTACATTATTGTGATTAATATTTTATGCATTATGCATCAGTGATGTATTGGTCGTTATTGACTAATGTGTATCATAACAAAAATTTTTGATATTAAAATAGATTGTATCTTATAAGATATTATATTAAAATATATTATAAAATTTCAATTTGTGTTTATTGTACCAGTTCATATAAAAAATAAATACTAAAAATATTAGTTGAAAAATATAAATTAGAAAAAATTGGATATATAGTTAAAGAAACTAAATTTAATTATATAAAAACTGGGTAATTATTTTATAAAGTTTAAAAATTAATCAAATGATATTTGATATAGACAGAAATATAGATTGTTATAAGATCAGAAATTTTGAGTCTATGTTTGATTGAGTGGTTATTAATGGAATGAAATGAAATATAATCTTATTTCATAATTTGAAAGGAGAGTTTATAATGAAATGAAATGCAATAGGATGGAAGGGGAATGTTTCACGTTACATCTCATTCTATCATAAACAGCAAAAATAAATTATATCCAATTTGGAGAGTTTAGAATAAAATTTAAAGTAATAAATAATATTTTACTATATTACATTATAAACTCTTCAACTTTTTTAAATAACAATTTTCTAATATTACTTCCGTTTACTTTCTATTCCATTATAAATTATTACATTATGTTATAAACTTACGTTCAACAAAACATACAACTGTCAACCATCTTTACCTTTCAAGAATTAACAAATTTACAATTCATGGGTTACCACTATTCACCTCATTTTCAGCATATGCCTTCCAATACTTTATTCCAAACCAAAATGGTCACCCTACCTTAATATAGAAATATGAATTTTAATTGCACGCTTTGTCTAAAATTACCCGCAACTTTATCTATTTTCATCTCCTCGATCTATTAACCCCTCCAAAAGCTTCCAATTTCCAAGTTCCAAAACAAATACTATTAAAGAACCTTTTCGATAGATAAGAGAACCATCCAATTCCGCTCCTTGACCTAATAAAATAGGCATTCACAGCCTATGGTTTATGCATGCCATATCAAGCCAACAAAACCAAGACAAATTAGCATGTTGTGAGAGAAAGAAATGTTTAGGAACCTAACCTTTGTTCTTGTCTTTATCCATTATTGTCAGACGAAGAACATTATGAGATCCCCATATGATCACTTACTACCTATAACCCTATTGCACAACTCACCTTTGTCGTTTCACCAATTTCCCTCCCAACCATGAACAGCATCTTACGTGAACAGCAAAAACTCTCGTCTTTTGAGCAACAACCCAGCAATTGTTTCTGCTATGTTTAAATTTTGTTCTGTTTATGTTTGATATTAGACGATCATATCCGCCTCAAGCATCTTTTAATCGGAAGTTCATAATCCGGCAGAGAATTTTTCCTTTATGATCATCACCAAATGAACTAATGGGTCTTGAATCGATAAGTGTTTTGTTCTTGAGATCCTAAGAATCCCATTTCAAATAAAGGAATTTTGGAAGGTTCAAGGTATGTTGATGGTGAAAAGGAAATTATAGGAAAAAGGGACACTCGGCTTCTTGTGAAAACTCAATATACAACATAATCTTAACGGTGAAAATGTCAAAAGCTTACTATAAAGAACATGATAAATCAAAAATCATTTCAAGAATTTTAGTAAATTTAAAATATTATGTACTCTTTTGAAAAACAAATCAAATCTATATGTAAACAAAACCATGAAAAGACTTAACAATATTTCAAAGTAGCCTTTCCATTATATCATATACATAATTTGACGTTAGAAAAGTTGATTCAGAAATCACTACCTACTGCATCTATAGAAAGACAAGGGAAAAGAAGCCCTTTCACAATGTCAAAACGGCAAAAACAAAAGGTAGAGGAACTTGGGTATCTGCCATTTGATCGTTATTTGATAAAAAGCCTCAAAAAAAGGCATCCAAAGAACGTGGCAATGGCATTGGAGCCAAAGTCGACAGAACATACATAATATATTCCTAACATACATAATATATTCCTCCAAACAGACCCTTCCATTTGCTAATTTCAACGTTGTTTTGGACTCTTCTTTCGACCCTTTTCTACTCCTGCAGTTCTTCTGCCTCTTTCCTTATGCACTCTCAACCAAGAAACCTCTAAGATTGCCCTGTCAACTTCTTCTCTTTGGACTTTGATTCACTTGCCGATTCTCGTTGGAATTATATTGGGACAATAACATCCTATATATACTGACTATATGCTCTTCAACGCTCCTTATAACATAGACATTTCACGTCTATCCTACCATCACTTTATCATTCCACAAACCAAAAAGATTATCACGTTCGGTATCTTCAGAATGTGTTCTCAAATAGGTAGGGAAGTTATGACCGAACGCGTCGCTGTCATCCCCTCCTCCATAGCCTTGTTGCAGGAAAGATTCAGGCAGCTGCAGAGAGCCAAAGAGATCAGAGAAGAAAGAGAGTTTCTGAAAATGGTTGCTTACACTGAGAACAGGTTCGGTCATTCACTGCAACGAGAATCTGCGGGCGGGCCGTTTTTCCAACCTGAGTTGATCATTCACAAACCAAGTTCGCCATCTCATGTGTCGCTCTCTCTTTGGCCAGACTCGAAGTTGCAGAGCCAACAACGTGATTTTCAGTTTGTAGAAAGTCCACGATCGTTGAGCTTTCCTTCTTCTCAGGAAACGCATGCTAAGAACAGTCCTACAATGTGGGACTGGGACAAGCGTGACGATTGTGTGTCTGATGACATTGACACTTCTCTCCACCTGTAAACACATTTCCGTACTGGTTTCGATATTAATATAAGAATTGGTAGAGTTACTATACATTGTTGATACTATCTCGTGATACTATTTCATTTTCTGTGGAACTCTCAAAATTTCATTCACCTATCTCTTACCACTTCCACATGTTTGTTGTCGTTAATAAGAAGCTTAAGGTTGGACACTGCAATATCATATGTCTATCTTCCCCCATACATTTTCATCAGACTATCATATGGCATTATGAGTTAATAATTATCTGTGTAAGTTAGTAACAATTGTAAATATAGATAATAAGTTTAAAATTATCTAATTTTAAAAATTTTTAATTTAATAATTAACATTTTAAAATTCATACAAATTAAATCAAAATGTTATATTTACTAATATAACTAATAAATTAATATTCACGTAATATTTATAAAATATATTATATCAGTAAAAAAAGAACATTTTAATATGATTTATACAAAATTTAAAGGTAATCATTACATTGAAAACTTTTAAAAGTTCAAAATTAAAAGTAAAAAAATCTTAAAAATTAGGCACGGTTTAATTTACTGTATATATTAAAAATACACTCAAATGCAAATTATTATATTATACCCGCTTGCAAGTTTTATCAAGAGAAGAGCTTAACAGCTAATTGATCTATTAATTCTCTAGAAGTACATATATTTCAAGAATACTCGTGTCAAGAGGTTGAATTTTAATCAATTATACGCTGCTATGAACTTTAACTCAAATACCTTATAATCTTTTATCTATTTGACTTGGACCAATAATAATTATTAAAATATTTGAAAAGTTACTTGTTCATATGAGGAACATAAAGTCAAAAGGTCTCATGTTTGAATTTTTCTATTTACGCACTCTCGATTGAACCTGTCATATAGGACTTGCTTAGTACAGAATATCTGGTTGATATAATTTGCAGGCTATTGTGTCAATCTGAAGATTTATGCATTGTGTATCTAAAGGATAGAGACTGCGAATTCTTCAATTTAAAAAAGAAATGTTTTAATAAGAGAATTGATAACTTCAATATATTTTATTACATATATCTACCCAAAAATGCCTCTTATCTAGAGTTACAGCCTGGGTAAGGGTACGAAGAGCACACGCTCAAGATCTATTCTCCTTATTCTTCATGAAGGTGAAGAGTGTACTCTTAACCATTATAAAGAGCAACAAAATGGTTCCTATTTTACCTTCTTTATTTTTTATTATAAAGATATCACTTTAGACTCTCGTGAAGAACAAAAATAGGTAACTATTTTGCCCTTTTTAGTTTGCTCAAGACTTATAAATGTCATAAACACGACCCTATTTACCTATTGAATTGTAAGAGAAAATTTAAAACAATAATTAAATTCGATTATTTGAGAAAAAGAAAAGAACTCTATGTATTAGATCCCACCCTCCTGGAACAACGTGAGGTGAAGTAAAAGTGGCTAAAAACATCAAACTTTGGTTTTTTGTATACATCCAGCTGGTTGTATGGAAACAAAAGACAGAACTTTAGATGTGTTTGAAGTAAAGGAAGGAGACAAGATTCTAAATACTACATCAAATTAAACCGTCCATTTTGTTTTAAGCACCTTTGCCCAGTGTTTGAAACTTTGAATAGGTTTCCTCCGCTAAGATTGTGTCCACAAGCCTCCAGCCGATTGAATACTCACTCTTTTCTGAGTCTTTAATGAATTCTTTTGTTGGTAAGAGTAATATTAAAATTAAATTGTGTATTATGATACAAGATTCTCGGAGTTTAATTTTTTAAATAATTATTTGAATCCAATTTGTGATTATTACATATCTCATAAGTTATTATAAGTTTTATGTTATTAAAAAAAGCAAATTTCTTTTTTCTAATTAAATAATATTTTTAATGAGTCTAAAAAGTATTATGATAAGCGAGCCGTGAGATCACTGAATTTGAGAATGCAGACAAGAACAACCATCCAACTTACAACCTGTAATGTCCAAAATTAAGATTAGATAAGATCGTTCGTAATCTTCCCCCCTGTTGAGTGTTTCGTATGGCTACATGACATCAAAGCAATCGGTTTACTCTACATGATTTGACGATTTACATCGCAAGAAAAACGTCGTTTTGCTATGGACATTATTGATAGATAAAAGTGTGATAGATAAAGGTTTCGTAAAAACGGCTGTAGTTAATAATTATCGACGAAAGGGCGTGTTTTGTTAATAAATGTACCAACGGATAATTAATGAACTGTTAATAAATATACTGATGAACAACTAATTAATAATGATAAGTATTTTAATTAGTGGAATAATTAGTCTTACCGATAAGCAAATCTAGATAAGTCGAGAAGAGAGACAGAGATTTAAGTAATAATTAAAAAATCGAAATGACTCGAGTTAAATCAGAAAAATGTTAAATTAATTAATTTTTAGTTTGGTTTAATTTACTTTAATAATTTATATTATTAAAAACTGAACAGTTTATTAATTAATTAGTTATTTTTATAAACTAATCGATTTTTATAAACTAAAATATATTAATTATTTTTATTTAACAAACTTTTTTAATCAAACTTTAATTTTTTTATGAATAAAGACGATCTCTTTTAATCATATTTTAAATTATTTAAATTTATTTAATTTTTAGCTAATTTTATAGTTATCTAATGTTATTTTAACCTTTAAACTTTAATCATGTTATCTTACCAATCTAACTTTTGTTTAGTTTATCCCATTTAAAAGCTCTTTTACCAAAAAGGTAAAGAAAGTATGATAATATCAGGATTTTCAAATCTAACATGTGAAGTTTGGAAAGCTAACAGCTCAACTTAAGAGGCATGTACTTGTCCCTAAAAGTTCAGCACTTTTACAGTGGCAATACAGAAGAAACTTTTAGACTTTTAGTTCACACCACTTTTCATACCCGAAACTTTTGGTTCACACCACTTCTCGTACCCGAAACTTGGAGATGTTGAGTGTATTGTTGGCGTTATCATGGTTATGGAACTTGGTAAGTATAAACTCAAGTCCATGTACTGGTTCAATAATAATTCTGCTTGAAAATTGGTTTTTAAAAAGTTGACAAATAATTGTTTTTAGTTACAAATAATTTTATTCGGTCTTTTAAGTATGATATTTGATATCAATTATAAGTGGGACGTCACAACAATTTTCCTCTTTTAAATTTTTATGTGCATATTAAGGTTTAATTTAATTTAGATTTTCCTATTAAAATAATATTTCACGTAGAAAAAGATTTTAAATTCTACATTAAAAAGAAAGGAGCATAATAGCTTATAAGTTCATATAAAATAATATTTTCCGACTCCTAATTAACTATGTTCCAAAATATAGTTGTTATTTAAATATTGAAATAAAATTATTGTTGGATTAAATCTAAATTTAAAATTATAAATAGTAATATAATAAATCAATATTAGTATGACCTAAGATAAGATTGAAATATGATTGAAGAAGAATATCATTACTTATCGAAAATTTTAAAATTTAATTGAAAAGTGAAACTATTAAATAAAAATTAATTAAAAATTTAATTAAAAAAGGAAACGATTAAATAAAAATTAATTGAAAAACAAAAGCATTCTTAGCCCCTAATTCAAATCCTTAGAATGAGGCAATTAGTGTATCCATTCATTAGATTTCAGGTGAAGAATGGAGAGAGTACTTAGTTTTGGTTTGATCATTAGCCTAGCCAAAGCCCTTTATATTTGAGGGATAATTTAGCAACACTTTCAGCTAGAATACCGGTTCATGCTTAAGTCAAAAGGCTATTTCTTATAATTCTTGACATTTGTCTAAAAGAGGGGCTAATAGGCTCCTGATTTACTCTCCTGGCTAATTGCATAATAGTACATGAATGGACAATCCTATATGAATCCTCAACTGCAATGGTTCTTTCACTAATTCTTCTTGTATTACCGCTATCAGACCTCACAATCCTCACATTCCTTGATTCCAAGGAAGGGAATCTTGATTCCTATAACGTCTTTCACTACATAGTTGATTGTAAGGAGAACGCTGAAAACAAAAGTCAGGATCATTGTTTCTAATGATCTTCAACGTGAACTATGCTACTAGGTTGAATCTATTGATCATCTTTTCTTCAAATATAATTATATATACTGCACTCATTTAAGCTAAAATGCAACACACAATGAATCTTACATGTTCAAAGACGGATTGACATAATATTCTGATTTGGGCTGACAAATAATTTTTAAAGCGAGGGAAAGATCAAATATGTCTTAATCTCGGTTTAAATTGATCAATATATGCGATTTGGATGGAAAGAAACCAAAGACTTTAATTTCTATAGAAACAAAATTGAAAAATATGCTTTAGTACAGAGAATTCAATGCTGGATTAGAAACATTTTGCAAGCTCATCAATAGATAAAAAAACCGAGTCTTTCTACAAGGAGAAGATGGAACCTTTAATTTATCATATTTCTAGCTTTCCCTTAATAATAGTGTGATTTTGTGGTTTTTCTTATATATTTCAAACGGTTAGGCATTATCTTGTAATGACTCCTTTCATAGCTCTCAATGAATTCATTATTTTGCAAAAAAAATTATAAAATTGATTAATTTATAAAATTGACTTATTAATTAATAAACTGGTCGATTTTTAACAATAAGAGTTACTAAAATAAGTCAAACCGAAAAATTTAAAAAAAGAACTAAAAATCAATTGATTTAAAATTTTTTTGATTGAACTTACTGAAACATTTAAATTTTTAAATCATTGACACTTTCTAAGACTTCCAACTACGCACAACTCTAGATAAACATAAAAGTTATAATGTTGAAGAAGATTTTAAATTAAATTGAAACTTTTCGAGGAAATCAAGAATGAGTTCTTGTTCTAGTTTTACAGGGAAAAGAGAGAGATTCTAAATTGAATTCATCCTTGATGAGAACAATAAAACTTGATGGAGTGAGATTTTGATATCTCATGTAAGAATGCATTGTCCAATCTCATACTAAGGCATCCAAAGCATCTGATGAAACCATAGCTCCTCCTGGAAACTGAGTCAAAGATTGAGCAAATTGAAAGCTTAGTGATTGATCTGAGAACTGAGAAAGTGTAGTACAAACGGACTACAAACTATCAAGTGAAATTGCTGGTGTTCATGTAATCTTCAGCAGGTTCTGGCTTTTCACACAGTTTTATCATGGTCTAAATGGCTAGGGATCCGGAGAAGAAATTATCTGATTCTCTATCGATCTTTCAGCTTTCTGTTTGCTTCATAAATACGGACACCTTGGTCTGGTCCCGTTATTACTAAAGATGTGAACAGCTTTTAATTCGCCAGCTTTTTTTTTCTCAAAGACCAATCTAGTCATTGTCTTTTAGGAGTCCTTTTCAGAGCAATAAGATTCTTTTCTAAATATGAAATTAGTCTTGTTTAAAAATCTTTAAAGAGAAAATCGTAACAAGCATATTAAATATAAACTCACATGTTGGTGAAGAGTTGGGAACTATTCAGACCAACCTTCTATACTTAAAATTGACCCCGAAACACAATTAATCAAATCAGGTCGAAATTGCCAAACAAGGAGTTGCAAAGGCTATCGAATAGGTCAGGTTGCAGCAAAACACAAGCAAACCTGTTATCAGAAGTTCAATTTGGATTAAGATATTTAATCTAAATCAGGCTGAATTTTTAAGTTTGAGCTTGAAATTCTTTTCGGGTCCGAACTTTAAGGAATCTGATATCGGTCCCATGCTTTACCAATGCTTTAGGTCCAAGTTTTTGGAAGTGAATGCGCGGTCTTCAATGCGTTTCTGATCTATACAACTTTGAATGCGTTATCAGAAATATTGAGAATCTCCATCACCCTGTGAAGCTACCTTGAAATGATCAATAAGCCTCGTGGAGACTGGAGATGCCAATGAACAGTTTCTGTTTATAGTATGGGGCTCTCAAACTTTGATAATATCCTCTACAAAATGCTGGCCCGGTGTTCTAGCATACTGGTTAGGTCTAATATGTTCCTGTTGTTGAGATAATTAGCTGAAACTGTAGCTTAAGTGAATTAATTCATATATAAATTATCATCTGTATATTATAAACTTATCAATGTCTCACTTTATTTAAGAACGTGAGAATATAAAAATAATTTCATCACTATTAAAAGAAGAAAATAATTACCCGTCCAAATGTCTCATCAAATTCTTTGTTTTAATTTTACATAATTATATAAATAAAATTTAATAGAATGTAATAAAAATAACATAACGACATAATCATAATAAAAGATCGGATCTCACGCTATTACGAGCTTGCCCTTTCGTCACATTTTGCCAAGCAACTTCGTAGCAATAATTTGAACCACACAAGCTTTCTTTTTATTTTTCAAAGAAATAAAGAACATATATAAAAGTATACATTGAATTCCTTGATTGTCGGGCTATCACACAAACTCTCACATTTCTGGAACTGCATGGGATGAGATTTTGAGAAAGTGATAGAGAAGATCAAATCAAATAAGCAAATGAGTGAGTTTGGTCACTTTCACTTTCACATTCATTTCATCTTTTCAATTATTGCAAGTGAATGGGCAAGCACTTGCTGCACTGCCCACACAGTAGAATTGCCCTAGTATGGCAAACGTGACAAGTTGATAATATCATTTTCGGATATTTAGCTGGCTCCTTTTTCTTTTAATTTAATATTTTTATCTTTCAAGGAAATTCTTTATATCCTACGCACCTCCCAAGTTTCTTATCAAATCCTCTGCTATATTTACTCTGTTCTACTAAATTATATACTTTCCAATTTTTTTATCAAATTTTTTGTTCCATTTATTCTGTTTTATTAAATTTGAAAAAATTATAGAAATTTTAGGGATTTTATGTTTGGTAAAGTTATCTTTACCAAACTGAATCGTTATTCTCTTATTCACGAAGGAAAAATGGATGGTATATATACCATCATTGTCTGTGTTACAAAACGACAACAACTATTACATAAAACACACAACAGCTAAAAACTATACAACAACAATATTCTACACTATACAAAAAATACAATACAATACAAATACAAATACAGGAATACACAAAATCTTGCTAAGGATTGTCTACTAAAAGGACATGCAGCTCAATCCGCATCACAAAAAGCTTGTAAAGAATACGAATTGTTATAAGGAAAGAATAAACCTGTAGATGGAGACTATTTTAAATACTTGAACACATGAATAACAGTCATCCAATGTTGTTTAGTAGGAGCCTGAACAAACTGACTCAGCTGCTGAGTCGTATGGGTGATGTCAGGCCTGGTAAACTCAAGATAAAGAAGGCGCCCAACTAGCCTCCGATGTAAAGGTCACCTTTTTGATGTCTAATTGATGTAAAAGTCACCTTTTTGCAGCAGCAATGGCTATAAAAAGTATCACAGTAACCATCTTAACAACTGGAGAAAAACAGTCAGTGTAATCGACCCCTTCAATTTGATTATAGCCTTTCGTTACTAATCTAGCCTTATATCTATCAACAGTCCCATCAGGTTTGAGTTGAACCTTATAAACCTATTTAGAACCTATAGCCTTCTTACCCTTCGGTAAAACAGTAAGGTCCCAAGTGTGATTATTATTAAGGCATCCAACTCAGCCTCCATAGCAGTCAACCAATTCGAATTAGTTTGAGTTTGCTCAAAAGAACTAGATTCTTCAATATTAGACACATTTGCTAAAAAAGAATGATATGCCGAGGTAAGGTGTGAGGAGAGGATAAATGGATACCTGTGAGGTGTATGAGAGGAATCAGTCATATTAGGGAAAGCAGAATGAGCAATATCAGTAGCAAATGAATGTGAAACAAAATCATTTAACCAATTAAGTTATTAGGTCACACAAGTACTCCTACGAATAGGAGTTGGACTCTATGCAAGATCAGTGGAGCAAGGAGTATTAGAAGAAGATGAAACTGAAGAATCAGAAGAGCCAACGTTAAGAATTTCAGTGGACAATGATTGTCGGGACATAATAAGTGTTAAAACATTCAGATTAAGCAAAGGAACTAGTTCTGGATTTGAAGAAATAGACTGAAAAGGAAATATATTTTTATAGAAAACAAAATCCTTAGAAATGAAAATATGATGACTGTGCAAATCATAAAGTTTGTCAGCCTTTTTGTCTTGAAGAATAACCAAGAAAAACAGATTTGAAAGCCGATTTGAAAGCCCTAGGAGCAAATTTATCTTTATAAGGAAAGGTGTTATAGGCATAACAAAGACAACCAAAAGTTCTCAAAAAATGGCAATCAGGTTCCACATAAAAAAGAACAAAATAAGGAGATTTCCAGTTAAGAACATGAGTTGGAAGCCTGTTTATGATACATGTAGCTGTTAAAATGGAATCTCCCCAAAGGATTGAAACATAAGAGCTCTAACAGTTTGTAACAAATGCCTATGTTTTCGTTCAACAACTCCATTTTGCTGTGGAGTGTAAGGAGAGGTTTTTTGGTGTATAATGCTATAGTTGCAAAAATTTCTTGACAACTATGACTCAAGAATTCTATCCCATTGTCTGTTCTAACAACTTTGGTTGTAGCATGAAATTGATTTCTAACATGTTTAAGGAATTTCTATGAGAAGGCAGAAGTCTGACTTTTGTGTTTGAGTAAATAGGTCTAGGTTGTTCTAGAAAAATCATCGACAATGGTGAAAATGTAGTGAGCTCCACTAATTGACCCTTGTTTATAAGGACCCCAAAGGTCCATATGCAACAATTCAAAGCATGCACATGTACTAATACTGCTCTTAGGAAAAGAAAGTCTAGTTTGTTTTAAGAGATGGCATACATCACATAGTTGGTCAGAAAAATTCATATTATTAAAGGTATCTTGCAACTGTTTCATTACAGTGAAGGATGGATGGCCTAATCTTTGGTGCCAAAAACCGTCAACAACAGTACTATGACAATGTATTGGCTTATTGATATTTTTATCTAAATGTGTGGTGTAAGACAAAATGGTATTTTTATGAAAAGAATACTTGTCAAGAACATAGAGTCCTGCAATTACCTTTCCAACTGCTAGTACCCCATCAGTCACAAGGTCCTGCAGAACACCAAAGGTTGCATAAAAGGTAAATTTGGTTGAAGATTGACAAGCTAGTTTATTCACAAAAAGTAGGTTATATTTGAATGATGGTATGTGCAAAGAGGATGATAGACTAAGATTGTCACAAAGAATGATATCCCATGTGAAATATATTGTACCATCCGATCGGTGAACAGGGGTATATTTAGCAACAAGTTTAGGTTTATCAAACAAATTAAGATCATGGCACATATGATTTGAAGCACCTGTGTCTATTATCTAAGAACCACATTCAATTGAACTAACTGAACTAAAAGAATGGTTGAGAATGCTACCTGCAAAGTCGTTGTAGCGTGCAAAGTTGATGACATCTCCTCCCTTGTCCTTCATCTGAATCTGCTTCCCTTGACTTTGCATCAAACTCATAATTCCTTGTTGAATCATTGCTGCCATATCTTGTTTCCAAATTGGTTCCTGTGTACCCTTCTCTACTGAGCAATCCAAAGGTGAATCACTCATATTTACAAACTCCTTATTCATATCCCCTTCTTTTTTATCTTTAGAATTTGGATACCTATGAATCTTGAAATAGGTATCTTTTGTATGTCTCTTCTTCTTACAAAAATCACAAAACATGTGATCCTTATTCATCTGTTTCTTGGAAACATCTTTACCAACCCCTTTTGTCATACTACTATTAAAACTAAGTACCATCGTAGCACTACTGGTGTTATAAGCAGAAGAAATATTAGCCTCCCGTTGTTTTTCAACCCTACCAACCATCGAATAAGCCCTATCTACATGAGGCAAAGGCTCCATCACAAGTTTCTGACTCCTAATTACATCATATTCTTCATTTAATCCCATAAGAAATTGTACCAATTTATCATTATCCCCAAATTCAACAAACTATTTAATGTATCCACATGAACATTGTTTAAGGGCTCCGCATGAACATTGCGGTATGGGAGCTAAACAATTGAGTTCATCCCACAACCTTTTGAGTTTAGTAAAATACTTGGAAACAAATAAATCTCCTTTTGAAATCGAACTAATCTCTCTCTCAAGCTGATACAACAGTGGCCCATTACATTCTCCACATCGCCGCTCTAAGTCCTTCCAATGATCCTTAGCTGAGCTCGTATACAAAAAAGACTCTACGATGTCTTTAGAGATGGCGTTAAGAATCCACAACGTTACCATAAAATCAACCCGACACTATCGATCGTATTTTGGCAAACTTTCTTCCGGCCTTTCACATCTTCCATTGATGAAATTAAGCTTCAGCTGTGCGCCTAAAGCTATCTGCATCACACGACTGCAAGATAAGTAGTTATTCCTACTTAATGGAGTCGTAACGAGAACCACACCTGGATGATCTGAGTTTTATAGAAACATCGAATTCTCGTCATCTTTCATACTTGCAAACGATGATCTTGAACTACTGCTACCGTCTACCATATTCAGGTTCGTAGATGTGTGGATCTACCCAGTGCTTCGATACCATGAAGAATCTGTAGACACTCTAGGGATTTTATGTTCGGTTAAGTTATCTTTACCAAACTGAATCGTTATTCTCTTATTCATGAAGGAAAAACAGATGATATATATATCGTTATTTTCTGTGTTACAAAACGACAACAGGTATTACATAAAATACACAACAACTAAAAACTATACAACAGCAGTATTCTACACTATCCAATAAATACAATACAAATATAGATACAAAAATATGTAGATAAGATTTAATGAAATATGTTAGGAACACCATAACTAATACAAGAGATCTGATTCTCCAAGTTTCCTCTAAAACATCATCACATAGAAAACTAGTTGAGATGTTTAAAAAAATAAAGTCAATATTATATTCAGTTTCACTTGATTCAATTACAAAAATTTTAACTTATTCAATCTTTTTTTGATTTATTTTAATAATTTTTATTGTTAAAAATATATCAATTTATTAATTAAACAGTTAATTTTATAAATTAATAAAGTTTTATAAATTCAAATAAATCTATTAATTTTTATTTAACAATTTCCTTTTTAATTAAACTTCAGATTTTTTAATAAGTAAGAATAATAATTATTTAATTTTATTTAATCTTTATTCAGTTTTATGATGATCTAGTAGCGGCTGAATCTTTTAACCTTAAAATTCTTTTCTTATCAGTTTAACTTCCGATCTGATTTCTAAAACATTTAAAAAAACTTTTTATTTAACTCATAATCTTTTTACAAATGTGACGAATATATTCATCAAAATCGAAACACTATAGCTTTGAGATAACAATTAAATTGAGGGTTGCATCTAAATTTTTGGGAAAAAAAGGATAAACTCTTAATGTTTTTATTTTCTTAGGAATAAGTTGTTAATAAGTTAACTTATTATTATTATTAAATACTAAAAAATTGTTTGCTTATATAATATAATTAAATAATGCATTCTTAAGATTTTTAAGAAAAATATTAATTTCGTTGTCATTATTAAATTTTATCCAAATAAAATCATTTTATTATCGAATGTTACATTAAGAAAAATTAAAAAGTATAAATTAATTTTAATTTTTATAAAAAGCATTAATAATAGTTCTATGTGCATTGGTATAGTTAATTAAGAAAGAGTAAAAAAGATAGTGAACTAAGAGCTACAAAGTAAACATCATGTAGCATGAAGAATTATTAATTTTAATATTATTTTAAAATTTTATCCGAGTAAGATCATTATATTAACAAAAATTAGATTTATAAATAACATAAACTTATTTAAATTTGTATAAGAAAATTAATGATAGATTAAGGAAAGAGCCAAAAGTATGGTGTGTAAGACAATTTTGCCCTTATGGGCAATTTTGTAATTTTCCTTAAAAGGGGGCCGTTATTAATTACAATTTTGGTTTTTCAATAAATTACTGGTTAAATTACGTAATTTGAGTAAGATAAAGGTAATAAAGTGACCCAATAAATGATCTAGATTAATAGGTCAAAGTCTGAGTAAAAAATTGATCCCTTTTAGTATAGACTTGGTCCATATCGACTTTACGAGAAAACCCAATATAGAAGGTGTATAAATAGGTTATGATTTCCTACAGTTGTTCATATCAATTGCAAGCATACAGAATCTCTGGTCCTTTAAGAGAGTTTGCGTATTGAGAAAACTGTAAAAAGGCCTATATCATGTGTCGATGAACACTTTCTATAAAGATCCCGAAAGATTGGAGCTCGTTTGGTGGCCGAAAATTGTTTCGGAACAAGAGATGGAACCGAAATTACGTTTTCCACATTCCTTTATTTTTAATCTTTTTATAACCGATTTTGAGTACACAATAAGATCTGTGCTATGTATTATATGATGAGTTAAGAGTTGCAAAGTAAACACCTCATCATCAAAATCGATTGATGATAAAAACATGAAAATTGTTCGATCTTGTTTCGGGGAGTATGGCTCAAGATCAACCCCCTCAAGCTTTTCAAGAGCCCCATCTAAAAGGAAAAAGGACAAGAATCCTATATTTGGTTAAGATGAGTTAAACCTGCAAATGATTCTGAATCCTAAGTACGAACTTAGGTCTAAAACTAGGAAAGCTACCAGTTGGTAGTGGTTTCTCAAATCCTGTGGGTTCCCATTTGCTTGGACGGTGTCCTACTACATAATCATTATTTCACTGGAAAATTAAAGCAAGTGGCTTGATCAGTATGACACTTACATATGGTTGGTGTGTGCTAGTGGAACAAGGTGGTTGCTGATTCATACAGAAGTTGCTCGTGTCCTCCTTAATGACGTAGCTGGCTCACTAACTCAATGTTGGCAATGTCTTGTTCACAATAACTTTCTGAAATATAATTTAAATTAAATATATATTTTGAAGTATTAAATAAAAGTTTAATAAAAGTTAAAGGGGCTGAATTAATCCTTTTTTTCTACTAAAAACTTTAAAGTTCAATAATTCATGCAATTAATTACAAATAATTCAATCCTATCCATAACAATCAAGACTCTATAATTTAGTTCGAGTCTACCTAATGCAATAAAGACTCTTGGTCTACTTAACGTTGATTTGATACAATAATTAGTATAAGCATGTACTCTTTTTGTATAATTATATTAATTAGTTCAATTTCTATAGATTGTACTTATGCTATGCATAAATTTTATTATTTAATAAATTAAAAATTATAGAATAGTTATACACTCTTTTGTATGTTTTATTTTATAGTACTATTTTTTAATGATTGATATTTTTAATTTATTAAATAATAAAATTATAAGTGATACAAATATAATATGTGACATTTATGAAAAAAAATAAGAGTCGCCTTCTTATCAGACCATTTTTATAAAAAATTGGAAGTTGAAATATTTTATTTTTTAAAAATTTATATTAATATTATAAAATTAAGTATAATTTATAATTTTTTATAATTAACCTTAATATTTTAGTTGAATTTTGATCTCTTTTTCTAAAAGCGGTCGGTGCTACCGACCCTATGCAAAAGCACAAATGAATCGTAGTTTATCATGTGAAACCGTACTCCTACCTCCCAATGGCCCACATCAGTTTTAAGAAAAACCAAACCAGCAACTGACACATCAAAATTTCTGTTATATTTATTTATTTTATTACATCTTATTTACATATTTATATATAATATTTATTTAAAAATATATATCAAATTTAATAAAATATGATTAAAAAAATTCTAATTTCACATTTACAATGTCAACTTAGAATGACATTTTGATCAGTTCCACTTTTTTGTGTTCCTTGGTTCAGCTTCAACTCTGTCATTTCCTTAATAAAGTTCAATGATTTTCTGGTTATCTAACTTTCTTTCTTTTCAGTAGGTACTGTAAATAGTTGCATAGAAGAATGAAATGGTCCTCAAGAATCTACCATCACCTTCGTTGAGTACTTTGCAATTAACAAGAGTTAAAAGAAAGATGACCCTCTCACCTTATCTGAGACTCTTCTTGGGACAAGCAACTGTATACTCTTCCTTCCTAGAAAACCAGCCCTAGACTGTTAAGAGTTTGGTGTCCATTTCTCTCTCATATTGGCCTTTAATGTTCCTCATTAATTCACCTCTTACTGTTGTCTGTACGGCTCATGCATTTTGAAGATTTGGCAGCCTATCAGACTTGCACACAGCCACACATCAACATGATTAGATAATCGAAAATTTACAGAAAAAAATTCAAAAAGATACGATCTTGTGGGGTTTCTGTTTAAGTAGTGGAACTTGGGTTATTGTCTTGGCATTATTTGTTGCATTGTCTCTTATTCCTTCGAGCCTTTGTCGTTTGTCCTCCTTAGGCTCGACTAGTCTTCTACTTTTATCTGTAGTGTTCCGTTGGAAAAGAAAAGGAGAAGAAAATGAGTTATTTGGGTGTTGGTGTCAGTCCAGGAAATATACCAGTGTATCATGGTACAAACTTGAAGGTGATTGATAGGAGGGTAAGGGTTGCAGAGCTTGTTTTGAGGTGTTTGATTTGTGCTTTAGGAGTTGTTGCTGCTGTTCTTGTAGGAACAGATACTCAAGTAAAAGAAATCTTCTCAATTCAAAAGAAAGCTAAATTCACTGATATGAAAGCTCTTGTGTAAGACCCGAGCTTCTCTCTTTTATCTTTCCCTGAAACTGAAACCCATTTTCATGAAAAAGGGTCTCTCAGAGTCTCAATTTCTTTTCATCATCTTGCAGCTTTTTAGTGACAGCCAATGGGATAGCTGCTCTTTACTCGTTGGTTCAAGGGGTGCGTTGCGTTGTGGGGATGGTCAATGGAAGTGTGCTCTTTAGCAAGCCTTTGGCTTGGCTCATCTTCTCTGGAGATCAGGTTTGTACTGACCAAGCCTTAACGGTATTGGTTCTTGCATCCTTGGCTAGGCCACGAGGTTCATTTTTTCACTTGCATGGAAGATTTGCATTGATCTTTTTAACAGCTTCAAGTCCGATAAGTTTTGTTACTTTAGTCTTCTGAGATTTTCTATTTTTTTTCCCAGTATAAGATCTAGGGTAAAGCTTAGGTTTTTGTTATGTTGGGAGGGGATAGAATGGTAGATATTAGTACTAAATAGCATGATCTAACAATCCTTGTTGGATTATGTTATGTGGAAGTCTCAGTTCAATAGTTGCAGAATCTCATTCCTCCCTGCCCTGTTTTCGTTGTGTCCACTAAGATCAGATTTCTTTTGAAGCTGACTCCATGCCCCTGGATTTCTGTTCAAATTGGATGAACTAGTCATGGGTGTACCCCGTAGCATTAATTCCTCCTAAGCATCTCATTGTTGTGACTTCCTAGTCATTTGAACCTAGCTTAGTCTGGCAAATTGTTTTCAATGCATGATACAGTCAGGGCAGTTAGGAATTTATTATAGCAATGAATGGATACATAAAGCTGACTGAGCTGGAAGGTTTCAGCTGCTGTTTTAGGGAGTTGAGAACTGCAAACAGAAGATGATCAATTGACTGAACTGAACTTACTTCTCTGCACTTGGCAGACATAATTCTCAGCTAAAGTTATGATGTGCGATGGTACAGTCCATTAATTAGCTACGAGGTAATGGCTTGCTTGAAGGGACACTCCATTTGCATAATGGATTGCAATCAATTCAAACCAAATTCAATTCAAGGGTATTGCTGGTCCCCCATTTGGTGCCTCTGTTCACAACTTAATTTCCCATTGTTTTATAGCACTAAATGACTGAAGCAAAATTGTGAAATGGTAAACAAAAAGATGACCAACAGAAGTTGGTAAGTTATGAAACAGGAGAATGGGATTTTCCTTTTCATCACCTCAGGTCTCTTGCAATTTGTGTGATTTTATGGATTATTGGCCCGATTACCTGATGTAATATGGTTCAGAAACATTTGGTCCATCAACTTTCTTTTATCCTATCTTCGAGTTCTTTTTCTTCCTTTGATCTTAGGATTTAGGATATTAATGGCAGCTGCCTCTTTAGCTTTCAAATTTTGAAATGCTTTTCCAGGGAGTTGATAATCTTTAGTTTCTGTCAAACTTATTTTAGCTTGCTCAAGACCTATAAATTAAATGTAGCCAGAAACAAACTAATTCATTCTTGCCAAGTTCAAGCGGAAAATTGAATCATTGTTATTTTAAATCAACCACCTAACTCACCTTACACAACTTCATTTCTGCAGTTGATTGCGTACCTGACTGTCGCCGCAGTGGCTTCTGCTGCACAATCAGCAGTGTTTGCAAAACTGGGACAGCCTGAGCTGCAATGGATGAAAATATGCAACCTGTATGGGAAATTCTGCAACCAAGTTGGAGAGGGAATAGGAAGTGCATTGTTGGCCAGTGTCAGCACAGTGATCCTGTCGTGCATCTCCGCCTTTAGCCTCTTTCGATTGTACAGTGGCAACAAGGCTAAAGACGGTGCAAGGTGGTAGATTTCCAGTTATAATACCACTTCTTGTAGTAATGGAACCATCTATGCTTCTGCTGTCTAGTGTTTGACAATGTTCTGTTACCTGTGTAATCTGATAAACTGGTGTTTTATTACAAAGATTAGAAGATGATGAAAAGTACTATGATATGTTACAATAAAGTGGAAGCTTTGGTTTTTCTTCCATGTGCTTATCGACTAAAATCACGACTGTTCAGATCCAAAAGACCAAGCTTTTTTAATTTTTCAGGATTTTAGAAAGTTCACGGGACGTAAAAGATTTTTTAGTCTTGTCCACTCACTCTCTCAGAAGCTTAAGCATAATCAAATTATAACTTCTACTCGACAGAAAAGTTCATATCAATTCTGGATATTGTTCATCTCAAGATGGTAACAGATGGATTTGGGAGAATAAGTCTTCCATTTTCATTCATTTTCTGTATACAAGAGATCCTTAATATAATACAATGCTACCCCTAATTATGGAATATATTTTACATTTAACGCATACTCCTAATTTTGTGCTCCTGATTTCATGCCTGATTATGATTCCCTTTGACTGCATTAATCAGCTTTTGGAAGCTTCTTCTGACACTCCCCCTCAAGTTGAGTAGTGGGATCATCAATACCCAACTTGCACAACGTTGTGTTGAAAACCCGTCCATTTACTGCCTTAGTTAGTATATCTGCCAGCTGGTCCTCTGATCGGACAAATGGTAGCTCAATCAGTCCATCTTCTAACTTTTCTTTGATGAAGTGT
>JANZXR010000003.1:3389829-3412281 GCA_027575705.1 Erythroxylum echinodendron
CATTTGTGCTATCTGCAGGGTGAGATCATCAGTCAAAACACTCTCTGTGTTGCTGGAACTGGTTGTCGACATCTCTCCGTTGAGGTTTCAGGTTTGTTGGGTTTGAACAATGATGAAAATTTTCTGAGTTCACAACTGATTTGGTATGTGATGAGCAAATGGGAATAACTATGACAGTTCACAAGTTTCTGCACAAACCATCACACGTGTTTATCACAGGCAAAACCAAACTGCTAAGTTCCAATTCATCAGCAACTCAAACCAATAAGAATAAGTTCTATTAACCATCACATTATCTTGCTGAAGAGGATATGAGCCCCATGTTGAGGCTGAACTGTTAGACCTGTGACTGGAGCGTGAACATAGGTTGGTGACACCATAAAAGAATATCGTCCAAGTATCATGGCAAGAACAAGTTTCAGCTCAATTGTTGCTAATGTCTGCCCAACACATATTCTAGGGCCTAATCCAAACGGGAAAAACGAGCCTAAATGCTTGCGAGGCTCGCTAAACCGCTCAGGATTGAACTGCTCAGCATCTTCTCCCCATATCTCAGGATCTCGATGGGTAGCTATAACTACAAGAGCAAGTTGTGTGTCTCCAGGTATACCCAGGCCTCCAAGCTTCACGTCCTTGCACGTTCTTCTCATCAACATCGTCACTGGTGTGTAAAGCCGAAGTGTTTCGCTTATGATCATGCTCACCTGTTGAACAAGTTCCAAGTTCATTAAACTAGCATGCATGGCACCAATCACAAGTGAAACTTACAAGTTTAAGCTCGCTAAGATTGTCTACAGTTGGAAGTTCATTGTTTCTGCAAACACGAATCACTTCTTCTCGGGCCTTTGCTTGCCAATCTTGATGCATTGCCAGAAGCAGAAGTGCCCAAGTCAAAGTGTTCGCACTTGTTTCCTTTCCTGCAAAGTAAAAGGTCTTGCATTCGTCTATAATTTCATCTACTTCTAGATGTTCCTCTTTACCGTCATGATTCTTGTGAGAGGACATTAACAGACTTAAAAGGTTTCTCGACCCATCACCCTTCTTGTTATTTTCGATCAGCTTTTGTATGGATTCACGAATTTCCTTGTCTAGTCTGCTCCTCTCCCGGTTCTTCTTCGTGGGCAAGAACCTGAATTGTGGGAAGTAACTTATCAAACAAATCTCTGCAGGCATTTCTATTTAAACCTGGGGCTGAAGGTACCTGAAGCCTGGAAAGTAGACACTGTTAATAGACAAAACACAGAGGAGAGTTAGTCGGTCTTGCAACTCGAAAACTCGCTTTCCCTCATCAAAACAACTTCCAAAAATTGTTCTTGATATAAGATCTGCCATGAGGTTATGAGATTCTTTGTGCACTTCTATCTCGAATTCATCTTGTCCTGCTACTTTTTCTTCCCATCGCTCCAGCATCTTTGCAGTACCAGACCCCATTTTACTTACCCAACCCTGCAAAAGAACACCATTCAATCTAATGCATTCAGTAATATAAAAATATTTATATTCAATCTGGAAAACACATAAATGTTGATTTATTCCTTTAAAGCCACTTGATTACTTGTAATTTTAAGTGTTATTCGGCAACTAAAATTATTATAAAATTATAATTAAGAGATTTAACTTATATTTATATATGATTCTTAAATTATTTTTAACCGTAATTTGATCAAGACAGACGTTGATGAAATCATAAAATTAAAATACTATATTTATTTTTAGTAAAAAAGATATTAATTTTATAAATTAAAATATAAAGATACGTAAACAAGCGTGAGAATAAGTATTCATTAAAATGAAGTATTCATAAGTATCACCCCAAACATGTGAACTTTTGGCAAGTTTCTTTTCTTGAGATTTCTCTTGGATCCTTACTCAAATGATGAAGCTGAGAAATTTGGTTTACCCATATATTAAACATAAGATCATAAATGGCGAAAAAAACTTGGTTTTGGTACGAGAATTGGTCGGACTCGAGCCCCACATCTGAAATACACAGGTATTTCTCTTGAAAAACTCGGTTCCTCTTCACCTTAAAATATCCTCTTTGATTTGTCATGAGACTTGGAGAGGGGATTTGGAGGATATGATACTTTAGCCCAATTGTTCCCCAATTGGATAATAACTTACTAGCAAATTCAATCATATGGACTCTTAATCTGAGTGCCAAATTCTCAAACAAATCATGTCAACAGTCGCTAATAAGAGACTTATAGGTGGTATCTTGGTCTTCTCTGTTATGACAAAACACCTTTCAATTGAAAGCAACTTTTATTTCTTGACTTGCAATTAAAAATAGGCTAAGGGTTAAAAGCCAATGACACAGTACTGAGGACCATACTTGTACTATTTGTAAAATGGCCTTAGAATATAAACCATCTCTTTTTTTTTTTTTGCAATTTTTCGAGAGCAATCTGGAGCAAGATCTTATCCATGTTACCTGAAATCAGATATTCCTATAATTGGGAGCAAACATTCACTTCTACCATATACTTCCTTTGGAGAGAAAGAACCTATTGAATGTTTACTAATTAGAAAGAAGGGAAATACTAGCTATCTGATAGGCTCATAAATTGGATTCAATCCATCTTAATCGCCAAGAATCTTCGGGTGACTCTCTCTCATGATATGAAAAGTAGATGGCATCTCTAATGTGGTTTAATGATGTCTCTCTAATTAGTTTTTTTCTTTTAGCATATTTGTTAGTTTAGTTTCAAGTTCAACCCTCTGTTTTGCTGTTTTAGCTTTTTCTATAGTTAATCCATTATTCATTTTCTAAAAAAGAATAAGTTTATTAAATTGACCCAATTATGAAGATCTCAAATAAATAAATACTTACATTTACATGTTTGATTTTTTCATTATAATGGTTGTATAATTAATCATATTTTCTTTAGAGTAATTCAATTAATAATAGTTAGATATACCGTACTAAAATAATTAGGAAGAATATTATATTAATAGTGATTTAAGAAATTTTCTGGCCAAATGAACTAAGATTTAAAAGATATTTTTAAAAATCATTATAAATCGATTATTAATTAACAAGAATAAATATGATTGAATTTAAAAAAGTAAATAGTAATTTCGTACTCTATGTCTAGCTAGAGTATTGGATGACAAAAGAATTAAATTATATATCATAACTATGTATGGATAGATTGAGTCAAACCACATAGTATTTGGATAATCATTTATTAAAAGTCAATCTTGATATATAATTATAAATTATTTAATTAAAATTTAACGCATGTTATTAGACATTAATCTTAATTTATGATTATAAACTATTTAATTCAAAATAAATTAAAATATTTTAATTTGTATAATTTTAATTATGAATTCAAATTATAATTTGTAATAATTATAAAAATATTAAAAACTTAACGGATCACAAATAAAAGAGAAGTTTAATAAAAAAATTAATTTAACCTAAGTTGGATTTAATTATTAAATTTGAAAAAAATTTAAAATCAAATATTAATAAATTAACTCTAATTATAATTTATTTTCAATAAAAAAGAAGCCCTAGTGTCTCTTTCTATAAATATAAAAGATGATAACATGAACAATTTATAGGTAACATTTCCGGGAGGAAATTTTTATATAAAGCTAAATGAGGCTATTCAACTCTTTTATTTATATTTCATATATTTTTCAAATTATTTAATTTAAGAGATTAATAAAAAATTGTTATATGCCTGTTATTCAATCAGAGTTAGTTTCTTAATAATAAAAAATATATAAAAATTTTACAAAAAAATGAAAAAAAAAAAAACGAGAGAGAGGAACTCACCTTAACTTGCTCCATGTTTAAAGCCAAGTTAGCGATTCTTCTATGCATAGCCCACTTTTCACCTCTGCCAGTCCCTCTCCCAACAGCTTTTTGGACAAAGGGTCATTGAGAAGTCGATCATAAGACCCGCCTGTGTTCATTAACACCTCTTTGATCATGGCTGGTTCAGTTATTGCCAACCTTGGCTTTGCTCCGAACCAATACAAGTAGGTCTTTCCATACATGCCTGACCACTTACTATAAGCTGGAACCACTCTGTGAAGTATACTGTGGTCGCATGATACTTGGTCGTTCCTCGTTATTTCTGCAGCCCTTCGCTTCATTTGCTGGGTGTTCCCGATGATCGGACGGTAAGCCGGACCACTTATGCCTTGTTTCTGGAAGTGATGTTGGATTTTGTAGGGTCGCCATAACATTGAGTATATTAACTTGAGGAGATATGTTATGGTCAAGAATACGGTAAGAAATATGATAAGATGCATCTCAATACAGGAAGAGAGGAGGTAACTAGGAAGTGCAAAGTCAACTTTGAACTTTGGAGGTTGATAAACGCTTGCTCCTAATGCATTAAAAACAATATGGACCAGAACGAGCGTATACTTACTACAACCAATGGCCAATACTATCAGGAGGATAAAGAGGATGTTATGGGACGGCTGTCCACATATTGTAAATAAATCTTTTAATTATTTTTAACTATAATGATTGAATTTAAAATAAAATCAGATCGGCCAGGTCAACCATAAAATTTTTTAATCGGTTAAATTTTTAGTTCAATTTTTAACTTTTCTATTTGATTTACTTTAATAGTTTTTATTATTAAAAATCGATCAATATATTAATTAATTAGTCAATATTTATAAATTAATAAGCTCTTATAAATTAAAATAAATCAATTAATTTTCATTTAACAATCTCTTTTTTCATTTAAATTTCAAAAATTTTTATAAATAAAAACAATTTTTTTAAAAAATATTTTAAATTCATTAATTTTATTCCATCTTTAACTGACGGTCTAATATTAATTGATTAAACATTTTCAATCATCCTGGTTTTTAACGATTAAAAATAATTAACATATATGACACTCGTGAGATTAGCTTTCACCCTAGGTTTGGACCATCTTGATCGTAACATCGCTGCTGTGGTAACACCTTAGGTCTATTTACAATGTTCTAAAAAATATACATTGATGTAAGTTCAAAGTAGCTGACAAAATATTTTGAAATTAAGTTTCTCATGTTGAAATTTTTAATTCTATTTTTTTGTTCCCGTACAATTCAAGATTGTTACCCCATATTTTATGTTATAAGAAAATAAATATAATTATTAAAAATAATCATTAATATTAAGATTAAGAATATTTAATTTTTATAATATGATACACATATCTGAAGTATTTGTTAAAATTTCCAGATTCTCAAAGTCCCAACTTTAGTACTCATGAAATTAGAAAATAAAGAGCCAGTCTTATCATTATAAGTTTCTTAATACTATCTATCAACTTAATCAAATTCAAACTTACAAATTTAGGTTTATAGGAGTTTTAAGATCGAATTTGAACTTGACTTTTTTTGTTGAATTATTTTGATAAGTTACCAGAATTTTGGAGCAACTTGTAATGTTGTTTTTTTATGATTATAAGGTCATTTATAGGTTCATGTCATAAAATAAGCTCTTTGTAAAAATATAAAGAAAGGGTTGTGTACATTATGATCCGCCGTAAAAACGCAAATTCTTGTTATCGGGTATGTTAACTTTGAATGTTAATAGAATTGAAGTTGATTATTATTGAAAATAAATGTAAGTTAAATTTAGGCCTAGAGCCTGAAGCCCAATTGGACTGATCCTTCTCCCCTCCACAAAGGCACCATTTTTACTCTTCAGTATTCACACAAACTTCAATTTCCTGCAAGACCCATCTCAAATAGTTCAAGCCTCGATCAAAAACAAACCACCTGTAACAAATCTCAAAGAAGAACTAAGAAAGGAAAGAAATTTAAAATAGAAGCTAGTAAAGCAAGTAGAGAAGTCGCAGAATCTAACACATCTAAACCATTACAAAAGAAAACCTCATTGAACTACAGGTACAAGCACAAACACATAAGCATGTACACTTCATTAGTGTGCAATGCGGGAAAAAGATTCAAACTTTAAGAAGAAAGAAGGAAACTTACTGGGCGGGTGTGGTTGGAGGATGGGGAATTTATTTGGCATTTCATATATTAACACATGTTGTTTTATACCGTTAAGTTGAATTTTAAGTCAGATTTCAAATATAGACTTCGAGCTAAAAGCCTAAACTAATTTTTAATATTGGACTCCAGCTCAAATTAAATGATTGGTTGATTTTGAGTCAATTTCAAATATATTATGACTAATCACTGACTCTTTATCGACTTGAAATTAATAAGATGAATCAAATTTAAATTTAAATCTGATTAAATTTGGATTTAAACAATTTTATCGGCTTAATTTTAAAAGAAATTGAGGATTTAAAACTCAATCTCCTTTTTTATTAATATATGGCTAGAAATTGATTGCAAATCTTTTTTAAAGCAGCAAGGTCAATATGACCATACTAGAATAGAAACAAAAATAAGCAAGTGAAAGTTCTCCATTTCCAAACAACTAACTTCCTATCCATTTCTTCAAATTAACATTAACATCTTGTCTCTTTTGCATGTACATTAACTCCAAGTTTGCAAAAGCAGAAAGTAAATCTGGGTTTCATTTTTTTAATCCTCTCTTACAAAAACCAACCACTTGCATGTTTAGACACTTGGCCAAAACAAAACTGAGTACTGACACAGCATTCCAGGTCTCACTTTTTAGATTAGCTAGCAGAACTAAAGTTCAAAATCAACTCATTTTCCTTCAAGAAAAAGCCACACAAGACACAAAGGGGGGTAGAGGAGAGAATGGTAAGCAATCTTATGTTCTGATTCGCATAGTGTTCTAGATTCAATTTAATTGGGTTTGTTGATTACTTGAAGGATCTTTATGCTGATTACTTCTATGTATTACCTTGAACTTATGATACCGTTGTTCTGATTGGTCACCTTGCATGTTGATTTATGAATTGTCGCTGATCTATCACACAGTGGATATTTGTACTCTGGATGTTCATAAAAAAGCCTTAAATGGCAGCAAAAATGTGGCTTCTCACATGCCCACCGAACACAAGAAATGAAGACTTTTTATAAAGATGGCTTCTTTTAGTAGTATCATCTTCAAAGATGGCTGTTTTTATGTGTACTCTAGAATTTGTCTGATGCGTACCGAAAGGACTGCGACTCCAGTTTCAGTTATCGAAAAGTAAAAAATAAAAAGTGGCTTCTTTTTTCATTGGAAATGTCCAAGTATATACATAAATCTCACCATATGTATTTAACAAGATTTGGGTTACTCTTAGCTCTCCAGTATAAATTTAGTAGTTTGCATTTGGAATGTCACAAACTGTCATCCTCATGTTACTACCAAAAGAACTTTCTGATCCTGAAGTGTGAAGATGTTAATTTGATTTCCTTTTTCTTTTTTCTGGTCTGATAATAACAAACTATATCATCTGATAATTATTGTAACATCAGACCTAACCTGGTTTTGAGTACAGACAACTTCAAAGCGAGTTGCAGAAAGGAAAGTTGCAAAGTTCGAAAAGAACATTACAAAGAGAGGATTGAACCATGGTAACTCCAAAGGATTTAACTTCCCAGTGGGGAAAATCTTTCTTGGTATTTTTCTCTTTGTAGGAATTGGATCAGGTAAAGTCCTCTGATCAAGTTCATATCTGAAATATCTATGATTGTTAGTAGTCCTGCAAACTATTCATCAACTAGGAATTACTTTGGTTATCTTAAGATAGTAGGTTCTAACATATGTTGCATAGTAGGAAATAATTTCTTGTGGTGCTCTGTAACTGGTCAGGAATCATACTATCCTTATTCAAGCTCAATCTACCTTCAGATGTAGATTCCACATATATATTTGCAGATAAGTTAATATTCCTCAGTTTTTCATATCCTTGTTTCTTGACAGTTCTGCTTCTAATAATAAGGAAGGCTACTAAAGGTGGGTCTTCCTAAGCATAGGGAAAATGAAAGTGCAAAAGGAAAGCTCCTCAACTATGCAGTGTCTTATTTATCAACTTGATTAAACTAAACAGATTGTGTTCTTCAAACCATTTTGGCCTAGTTTTGGTTATAATTGTACTTGTGACTTAGTTGGGTTTAAGAATGCGAATGTTATAGTAGTTGACCCTATTAAAATCTCAAGAACTTACATGGTGTAAATTTTTAACATGTCAATATGTACCAAAATTTCCTTATATAAGGTGTCACCCGATGTATTCTTCTCCATTTTCTGTGAAGTGGGGAGATAAAGGAGTAAAATCTAATTCTCCGGAGGAGGATCCTCTTATTTTGCATTTCTCATCGAACAAATCAAGTCAAAATGTACTAAGATCAGTTATGATGGTAATTCACATGGAAAAAGCCTTATAACTAATTTTTGTTTCTGTTCTTTTGGTTAAGTTTTTAGTCAAGGTCCTGTTAATCTAATGAAAAGTCAGAAAATACTTAAAGATTGAAAATATGGTTAAAAAAAAAACTAGTTGCTATTACTCTTCAAAGGAACTACAAGTTGGAAATTGAGGGCTTCAAGATTAATAGAAAACTTAACTAGTACATGATATAGCAGTACTTGGGACATCTGGATTCTGAAGACTCTTTTATAGTTTTTCTATAGCTTTACATCCGTTATTCCGAGTGCTTTTGCCTCACTTTGTACAGCCATGAGATATTCCCCGAACTCCATTTCTAGTTTCAGTAACCACATCTATGATCATTGGCATAAGCAGCAACAAAAGACAGTGACATAAAGATACCTTGTTGATCCTCGACAAGCTAGAGAAATCTTTCTCCGTATATGTGTGTTGCCTTTCCATAAGTTCCTTTGCTTTCATTTGATCTCCGATATGATCTGGGCATCCTGTTGTTGGGTTTGGTACCCTGATAGCCATCAGAACTTTTGGACACCTTCCTAAGACGAGGGTCAAAACTTAAGTTGTTGGTCATATCTGTGTTGCTCTTGGATAAATTGTGATCAACTGAAGAATCATAACCTATTGCCTCAAATTCCTGCTCAGAACATAGTCATTTTAAGAATTAACAGAAAGTAGATGCAGCAAATACTTGTGCGGGCACTTTGGAGTTGAATGATGAAAAAGAGGAAAGTGTTCATGCTGACCTTTGACTTTGTTTTGGCACAGTAGGGTGTTAGACATGGATTGAGGTCCTTGAGAAACAAGTCATCTGGACTGCCGGGTGTTGCAGCACCTGAGGAGCTGAATTCCTGAACAAAAACATAATAATTTGTAATCATGTGATTCTCATCAGATTGAACAGGGGATCTTAGTCTAGCAATAAGGAACAATCCATCTCAATTCTGTACTTACTAAAGAATTTGTAGCTTCTTCGTAATCATAAGTTGGTGTCATTGGTGAGCTGCCATAACGTGGGATGACTGGTCTCCCATATTTTTCTGCTTTCACCTGTTTGATCCAAAGAAAAGTGAAAAATTAACATCAGCTTTAGAATGCCAGTAGTTTCAGAAACCTGAAGGGAAGAGATCTCCCTTACATGAAAATTAACTTGGTTAGATATTAAATATATCGAAAATCACTAGTCCAACGAAAAAACTCAATTAGCAACTTCTGATAACAGGGTCCTATCATTGAAAGCTTTTCTACATGCTTACATACTTATCAAGCCACATTTTGAAGAACTCCAAGACAAACTTAATGCCATTGACCCCTTTTCAACAACTTACGAATCAGGAATCGTTTTCAAGTTCAAATGAATGATAATTGATCGAAATCCCAACATAACTCAGATATGGAAAACCTAGGGTGATTTATTAGAATGCTGAACAAGGATGAGGTGCTTTTAGTACCTCAGCAAGATCGTCAGCTAGGCATTTCAACTGGCCTGTAAGAGAAGTGACCTGTTTCTGGAGTGTTGGAATGAGCTGTTTTGCTTGCTTCAACTCTGAACCTTGTTGCTCCAATAGATCTTGAAGCTCAGAATTCATTGCGTCAGGGAACAAGATTGCATTTTTTAGTGACTTGATCTCTTCCCTTTGTTTCAGGCACAAGTCCTTCAGTTTCTCAAGCTGCAATATTCATAGGGAAATCATCGACCAAGAAAGAAATCAATACAAATATGAATTTCTAATGTTTAATTCTACTGGAAACTTGCTAGTATATCTCAATTGTCGAATACAAAACCAAAAACTGAAAAGTTCAAAAACAACACTACAAGATGCAATTGAAACCATACTTAAAAAACAAAATTTTCAATAAAAGAGTTCAAATTTAAGCTCAATAATCAAAGTTTAAGCTCACTTCTCTGTTCTTGTCTTCCATCTTCAGCTTGAGTTCAGCAATCTCCGTTTCTAACTCTTTATTAGCAGTTAGAAGCTCTCTCTCGCTCCTCAAAACCATCGCCAAAGTCCTCGTATTCACATTATTACTACCCCCTTTCACTTCCGTTAACGCTTTAACCTCTCTTTTATTCTCCTTTTCCTTGCCAAACAACTTCTTCTGCAACCCAACGAAGCTCGTGCCTTTCCTGGCCGTCTTCTTCAAATCCTCGGCGATAACATCAGCCGGAATCAGCAACCCCACCGGATTCTTGGACGACCCTTTTGTCGTCGAGGATAAAGTCCCCTTCTTGCTCATGAATTTCTTCATCATAGCACTCAGATTGTTGTGATCGCCGTTGCTCTTAACCTTGTTGAGTTTAGACAACTCCGAGGGCTTGGACTTTACGAGGGCTCGTGAAGCTGTGGAGGTTAGCTCGGTGGAAGAGGAAGGGTCGGAGAAATTAGAAGAGGCTGCGGAGGATCGTGAATCGAAAGAATTGTAGCGAGAAGCCATTGCTGTTGCTTGCCCGGGAGGTGTAGAGAGAGTGACAGCGGAACAAAGAACAAGCTGTGAGAAAGCGAGAAAGTAGCGCAATGGAAGGGAGTGAGGGACACGACACGAAGCAGATAAAAGTGGGGTTTCTTTGGCGCTGTCTGAATTCAAATTCTTGGAGAATTGTCTTGGGCGCGCGATCTACGATTTCCTGTTTTTGTCGGATTCAGAAATTGTTGGAGAGCTGAATTGACACCTGAGGAAAATGGGTATGGCCTCAGGAGTGGAAGTAGAAGAGGCCCAAATTACAATAGCACACGTTGATCCGTACCCAATCTTCCACGTGAACAGGCGTTTGATGACTCCCTCCGAGGCCTAGCCCCACCTTCTTCACCACTCGTATCGTTTGTTACAACATTAAATCATTAATCAACCGTAAACACATTATGCAAGCTCTTTTTTCTTTATAACAGGAACTCTTTTCCTTTTACTTCTCAATCAAGGTAACTAACAAGAAACGCAAGATTTAACTAATTATATGTTCGTAATTTGAAGTTTAAGGGTTATGATTGAATCTATTAAATTTTAGCTTGAGATTAAATTTAAAAGACTTGAAATAATCCATTAATTTTAGTAAATCAACATTTTTATATATTATGTTTAATTAATTAATTTTTAAATTAAATTTTCATTTTTTTGGATGAACAAAAATAAATTCCTTCTTTAATATTATTTTAAATTCTTTTTACTAGTTAAAAATAAGACTATTTACTATTGAACCTTGTTAGACTTTACGTATTAGCAAAATTTTTACTTAGTGTTTTTTTTGTTGTTGATTTTATTTAATCTTTAATGCATAATATTTTTATAACATTTTATGAATTTTTAAATCTTAAACTTTTTACTTTAATTTTTGATTTAATTTTTATAACATCAATTTTGTAACATTAGTCAACAGCAAACACATTAAGCAAGCTCTTTTTCTTTGTAACAAGAATTCTTTTATCTTTTTAATTCTCTACCTTGATAGACTTAAGGGGCATGTAATAACTCACTGGTTATATTTTTATAATTTACCAAATCACTTTTAGAGAGTCTTTTCCTATAAGTAAGAACACTACTTAAAGATAGCTCAAACTCATTTCAATATTTATTTTATACTCTGCTGCCCATCTTGTCTTTTAGAAATAATCTCTCTACTAATTAGGGGTAGTTTACGTATTATTGGACCTCTCCAAATTTGAAGTGTCATTGAAATTTTTCCTAAATATTTATATTGATTTTATGTGAAGTCAATACATTAATATTGGATTTATTGAAATTTAAGTTGAGATTAAATTTAAAATTTTAAATGAATAAAGCTGATATGAATTAATTCTATGAATAAAGCTGATATGAATTAATTCTATTAAAATTATCGATGTAAAATTTTTGAATATGACGAGAATCATTCTGTCTATAGATGCGTACAGCTTTTACATTCCTTCATATCCCGTGAATTTTCAAAGTCTAACATAAAACAAAGTGAAAGAAGTTTTTCAATATGATAGTAGGTAGCATTTAATTCGATATGCAATATTCAGTGTTCTTTCAATAATGGCATACAAAGTACTGCTCGTCAAACAATGGCTCCTTGAATTTTCTTTGCGTTTAGGTGTGCTGGGCTTGGAAAATTATACAGCAACAATGACAGTACGCTGAAATGTGGGGTTTAACAGTGAGAGTCCGCTGAAACGTGAGAGTCCGCTGCGGAGTCCACTGTTACAGCTTTAATTACTTCTACGGGTATTTCCGAAGACTAGAAAGTTATAGAAACAGGAATTTAAATAGTAGAGTTCGTTGAATGAAAATGCTTGCAGTAGCTTAGTAACTCAGAGCCATCTCTGCCAAGAAAATTGGGACTCCAGCTTTCGTTGTCACTCGTTCTACTTCCCTAAACCAGCCTACCAAGGTTTACTGCAGAAAATATGAACCTGAGAGCACAAGTACTACAACGAAAAGAACATTACCAGGGCCAGTGAAACTGCCTATCATTGGCAATTTGCATAACTTGGTTGGTTCACCACCACACCATGTTCTTAGAGACCTTGCTAAAGAACATGGACCCATCGTGCATCTGCAACTCGGCGAGGTTTCTAAGGTTGTTGTATCATCAGCTGAGTTAGCTGAAGAAGTACTGAGGGTGCAAGATATCTCCTTTGCTCAGAGGCCTAATTTATTAGCCTCCACAATTCTGACCTACGGTGGTTTAGACATTGCCTTTGCTCCATATGGTGAGTACTGGAAGCAAATGAGGAAATTTTGCATGACAGAACTCTTGAGTCCTAAAAGGGTCCAGTCCTTCACTTCTGTTCGTCACGATGAGGTCAAGAAGCTCGTCGAATCGGTCCGATCCTCCGCAGGAAGTCCGATCAATTTTAGCCAAATGATTTGCTTATCGGCAAATAAAGTAGCTTGTAGATCAGCATTGGGTAGCAAGTGCTCAGAGGACAAGCAAGAGGTAGTTATAGAAGGTGCGAAGAAAGGGACAGAGCTGGCTGGTGGATTTAATATAGTTGATGTGTTCCCTTCATTAACGTTTCTTGAAGGAATTACTGGGATGAAAGCTGAACTTGTAGCCCTTCAAGAACAGTTGACTGAGGTATTTGATACAATCATAGAGGAGCACAGAGAAAGACTGAGGACTACAGGCAAAGGTGGCGGTGAATCAGGAGACTGAGGACGTTGCCGGACGGAATTTCGCCACGGAATTTAGACATGACCGAGAAGTTTGGAGCAACAGTTGGTAGAAAACACAGTTTGATGTTGATTGCCACTCCTACAGATGATATCTCAGACCAACACGCGGAGGCCATGGAAGTTCTGATATAAGATAATGACTTAACTTGAAAGACTACTCCACATATGTCAATTACTAAAATGAAAAAGTGGCCATTTAATATCTATATAATTATTATAAACAAGAAAGAGTAAGATTTAATCAGCGTTCGATTCTTCAGGGAGCAAGAAGTTTCATCTCCCATTTGACTTATAAGGTCTAACGGATACTTTCAAAATGTATTCACAAACGAGGAAACAGTAATTATGTGAGAAAATTGTTGAGAAATCTGCCCGTGAGAAATACAATTAGTTTAGTTAGATACTTTAGAGAAATACAATTAGTTGAGGATTTCTTTAGAGTTAGTTACTTTTTAGTTGTTGTGGATAAGACAATTGCTTCGTTGAATAATAGATTTGAACAATTAACAACTTTTAAAAGTATTTTTAAATTCTTATTTGATTTTAAGAAGTTGAGGTCATTCGATGATAATGAATTAAAGGAATGTTACATTAATTTTACAACTATTTTTTCTTATGATAATGTGTCAGATGTGGATTTAGATTTTTTATGAATAAAGTGTTACAAATAACTTTGCTAAATGAGTTAATGTCATCAATTGATATTTTTAAATTTGTTGAAGTTGTAGATTGTTATCCACACATTTCAATTGCTTATCAAATTATATTGATTATACATGTAAGTAATATCAACTGAGAGAAGATTTTTAAAGTTAAAATTTTTGAAAACTTAAGTTATTCAAAGTTAAAAATTTTTGAAAACTTATTTGAGGTGATTAATGTCACAAGAAAAGTTAAATGATTTAACTATTTTATATATCAAGAAAGATATGATGGACAATATTGATCTTGATACTATTATTAATGATTTTGCATATAGAAATGTATGGAGAAATTGTTTTTTATGATCATTTGTGTACTTGTTAGTGCAAATTTCTTGGTATTTTGTAATATGATATAACTGTTCGATTGTTACTACTGCTATTTTGTTGCTACTACTACTATTTTTAGTAAATTTATTATTGTTGATATTTGCAAGATATTATTAGCTGTTGTTATAATCATTTAGTATTTTATTGAGTATGTTTACTTGTGACTTGAGTTACTTATGTATAGATATTAAATATGAATAATAAAAATTTTCTTTTAAAGTTTACATATTTATATATTATGGAGCTTTTTTTTTTACTTTCTCCTAAACATTTACAGGAGAAAGCAGTGGTCATTTCATCTTCTCCACATACTGGTATATTTTCTTTCCTCTAACCATAAGCCACTCACGACGCAACTTGAAGCAGTGGCAATGTAAACTTGACAATGGAAGCAACTTGAAGCAGTGGCAATGTAAACTTGACAATGGAAGCAATATGTTTTTACTTTCTCAAGCGATGGTGACGAAGAGTGCCAATAAACATAAAGGAGATGCAATGGTAGCAAGTCTTCCTTCCATTCCAGGCGCAGGCATCAGTGGAGTCCCATAAAGACTCTTTTATACCACTTGCTAGTGCATGGCATACCTTCAGGCAGTGTTGAGAATACCCCCATATGAGTGTCCCACATTGAAGAAAGAGGGGAAAGAAGATTAACATATAAGTCTAGTGGGTTACTCCACTTATTACCAATTAGTTTTAGGATAGAACCTCACTTAAGTTTGTGTGTGGCCTAACTTTCCTCCTTATATGGGTTCATAGGTCTATTGCAAATTTAAAATGATATCAAAGTCAATGAAGATTTTGGCCTACTGCTTGCCCTAAAGGTAGCCCATCATTTAAGAACTGGAGAAGGATTTGAAGTCTGTATGAAGTGTGGGCCTATTTGACCTGAATCAGAAGTTTAACCTTGATGAGAATTGTTAAGTAAAAAGGGACTCACATATAATAGGGAGTTGATAAAAAATACTGTTTTGTTATTATCACGAAAATTATAATGTAATAGTCAGCTGTTTGTGCCATTGTCTGCCTGCTTGTTTAACCCCATAAATTAATTTTAGTAGTCTGCAGACTTCCCCTGCCTTGGCCTTTATGTATCCTTGTGAAGGCATCATGTAGAGTGCCTCTTCTAGGTGACCATGTAGGTAGGCATTATTGATGTCACACTGTATTATAGGCCACTTCCTGATTGTTGCTATAGCTAGGTAAATTCTAATTGTTACAATTCTGGCTACAGGGGAAAACACCTATGAGTAGTCCACACCCTCTCATTGGTTGAAACCCTCGACCACCAACCTTGATTTTAATTTGTCAACTGAGCCATCTGATTTGTGTTTGACTTTATACACCCACTTTGATGCTATAACTCACTTTCCTTTAGGCAATTCTATCAACACCCAAGTTTGGTTGTCTTTAAGGGCTGTCAATTGTGAGTCCATTGAGTCCCTCCATTCCTTTGATTTACCTGCTGTCTCATAAGAAAAAGGTTCAAAGACAGTGTTTACGTTACCTATGAACTCCATGTATGGTTATGTATGAGTAATTTGGGAATGTGACTCTTTGCTTCCTTTTGTTCCTGCAGGACCAAAGACTTGTAAAGCAACATTAGAGGTATCAAGGGTAGCAGTAGATTGATGAGCAGAGGCTTGGAGGACATAATCATTCAGGTATTTGAGTATGGTGCGGGTTCTCTGGCTTTTCCTAATTTGATTGTTTGGAATTGTGTGTTATTCTGGAGAGTCATATGGTGAAGGTAGAGTATCTGTGATATCTGGTGTGGTTTCTGTGTGCTACATGTTTATAGTCCTGTGCATGTCATTTGGTAACTCTCAATCACTATCAGGGGTGATACAGGGGAATAATGGTGGTGGCTCTTGTTCTGGTTTGTTTTGTGTATTAGCAAAGGGAAAGGTGCTTTTATGGAAAGTTACATCCCTTGAGCTGAAGGTATGTTTTGTCTCAAGATCCATTACTTTGTATGCTTTATAGTCTGTCGTGTATTTGAGGAAGACACATTTTAAGGCTTTAGGGTCTAGCTTGGTTCTACTTGGAGTTTTGTTTAAAGCAAAACATAGACACCCGAAAGCTTTTAGATGATCATAGGCTGGTTCCCTCTTATGTAATCTTTTGTATAGAGTCTTCTATTGTAGAGTCTTAGTTGGGAATCTGTTTAGGAGGTAGTGGCTGTAAGAAGTGCTTCTCCCCAAAAGTGTTTAGGCAACTTTGCTGTGAACAGCAAGGCTCTGGTCATTTGGAGTAGATTTTTGTGCTTGATTTCCACCACACCATTTTGTTGTGGGGTATAGGGGCAAATTTTTCGGTGTATTATTCCCATTTCTGCAAAGTATCTTCTGCATTCGTGATTTATGAATTCCTTCCCATTATCAGTTTGTATTCTCAAGACCCTAGTGTCATACTGTTTCTCCATGAATTTGATATATTAGGTTATGGTAGGTTGGGTTTCATCTTTGTGTCGAAGTAGAAATGTCCAAGTAGCTCTAGAGTAATCATCTACAAAGGTGAGGAAGAATTACGATCCATTTGAGGTAGGGATCCGATAGGGCCCCCATAGATCCATGTGCAAGAGTTCAAAGGTTCTAGTGGTCTTTATTTTGTGTTTGGAAAAGGGTTTCCTATGTTGTTTTGCCATAGGACACACTTGGCAATCAGACAAATCATGAGTAGAAAATTTGATTTCATTGATACGTTGCATCTTTTCTCTAGAAACATTTCCTAATCTATTATGCCAATCATCAGAAGGCATAATAACACTAAAAGCAACATTTTTGGTCCTGTAGAAGTCTAGGGAAGCACCTTTCAGGGTCCCTGGAGGTAATAGGCTATCTAAATTTAGCTTAAACAATCCACTCCTAGCCTTGATAGCCGCTATGATATTGTTAGTCTGAAGGTCCTGCAAGAATAGATTATTAGATACGAAAATAGCAGCTACATCATTTTGTATGGTAAGCTTATTTACTCAGAGTAGATTCTTGAAACAATTTGGTATGTGTAATATTTCATCAAGTGTGATTTTATCCCCAAAGGTGCCTTGGCATATGTGTTTTACTTCCTGTTGTGTGCCATCGGGGAGGGTAACAGGATCATACATCCTGTTACTTCGTAATTATGACAAAAATTTAAGTTCTTGGTCATATGTGATGATGCTCCTGAGTCAATCAACCATGTACATGTATTTTCTATAGTATGTGTATTTATACAGCCATTACCTGCAAAGTTTGCAAGACCTCCCATCTTAACCTCACTTGTGCCCTTTCCTTTAATTGCTTTGGATATTTCTTGCTGTATAAATGTGGCTAGACCTTTAGGGATTTGATCGCTCCTATTAGTGCACTCACTAATGTCTGCAGGACAGTCACCAAATACAGCTAAGTTGGCTCTACTCTTCTATCCAGTCAGCTCTCTATACCATTCAGGCACTCCATGGATTTTGAAACATGTTTCTATGGAATGCCCTGCCTTCCAACGTTTTTCACAATGCTTGTCTTCTTTTCTTGTGTAGGTCTTCTTATTGCTGTTGTTGTTTCTGCCCCCTCTTTCTGTGTTAAAGTTGGGTTGTTTTGCCATCATAGCAACATTCATGTTGTTCTCATTAATTGTATTCACTGTTCTTTGTCTTTCAACTATCTGCATCATGGCATAAGCTCTGTTCACCATAGGTAGAGGCTCCATAAGCATGACTTGGTTCACAACATATTCATATTCTTCATTCAGGCCCATCAGAAATTGTACCAGTCTGTGTGTGTTCTCCTTCGTATTAATTGCTTTGGCAGCATCACAGGTGCAAGTGGGTATTGGGCTTAGACTAGATAGATCATCCCAAAGTTTGTTTAGATTTGTGTAATAAGCTGAAATTGTGAGATTACTTTGTTTGAGTTGGCTGATCTCTCTTTCTATCTGGTATAACAGTAGACCATTAGCCTCCACAAATCTTTCCCTCAGCTCATCCCAAAGCTCCTTCGCTGTAGAAAATGATAGGAATGCATCTCCTAGCTCTTTGTTCATTGAGTTGAGAATCCAGGACTTGACCATGGAGTTTGCCCTCTTCCATTTGGTGAGTGAAATTATGTCCTCTGTTGGTTGAGTGCATGTTCCATCGATAAAAGATAGCTTATCTTTGGCACAAAGGGCTATCATCATTGCCTTGCTCCATGTTAGCTAATTGTTCCCATTGAAGAGGGTGGTAACGACAACTGCTCCTGGATTTTCTGTATTGGTGATGGAATACTTTTCTAGGTCTGTGGAGTCAAACTGTCTGGTTTCACTTTCAGCCATAGTCGATATTTTGGTGGTAGGTTGGATCAGACCATAAGCTCTAATACCATGAAAAGATGGAGTAAATTTCTTCTATTTAATTCACCATATTGTGTATATACATAGGTTGCCTACTTATACTAGAAAGGAACAAAATTCTATTGGCTATATGTCTGTTGTACTTATAACTGTATTTACAGCTGTGAAAGAAGAATAAACAAAACAAAAGAATAAAAGGACACTGCGTCGTCGTGGTGCGTGGTGTGTGATTAAGCAGTGCGAAACGTTTGTGTGCTACTGATATAAGAGTGAAGCATGGCTGCAGGTTGTAGGTATAATGGGTGAGGGGTCTTTTGTGAACCTATGACCCATCTGGTCCATAAGATAACTGGCCCATGAGGTGAACCAACCCAACCTTTAACACATAAACCGACCCAGTCTTTAACAATATATATACTCTTTTTCAATCATATAATGTTTTAAAAAAGGAGTTTTTATCTCTTTTAACTTGGTATAAGAGCCTTTCACAAAAAAAACACCTACTCGCTGTCTTTGGGCTGACCTATGTGCCGACTACGTCATGCTTTCGGCGTCCATCGATTCCTATTCTCTTTCTACTCGCGATCTCTATTTCTTGCCATAGTGACCTCCACGTTGGTCTGAGTAATACTCGAAGACAAACCATCCAACCTAACCACAAAGCAAGATAAAAAGGTCTTCATCAAAGCAAACCAACTTTGTGTATTAATAAGGCCCAATAATTTCTATTATGTTTAAGGAGTTTGCTCCCATCGATTTATCATTAGGATGTTTATGGGATATTGAGTAAACCTTGCACAGTGGGTAACTCCTTCGCGGCATATTGATCAAGTCATTGCTGAAGAGACACCTATCATGATGGATACATTGGAGAGGCTGATTAATCAAATAACAGAGACTAAATTGGCATTAGTACGGGCAACAAAAAACAGCTGAAGCCAAGGTAACCCGAGTCGTGAGAATGTTTCTTTAAATTCTGTACAAGTGTTGGTAAAGGTGGATAGTGCTTCCACCTATTTGACTTGGTCAACAAATACTCTACTGATGATTTGCAGTTGAGGCTTCGAAGGTTATATTGATGGAACGATGCTGAAACTAGCGGAGGGTAGTCCCATGATTAACTATTGGGAGATGGAAAATTCGACGGTTATGGCATTATGGTTTAACATCATGGCTTCCAATGTCTTGAAAATGGTTCAGTTTTTGAAAACAGCGAAGGATATTTGGGATATAGTTACTGACATGTATTTTAAACAGGGTCAATGAGCACAAGCATATGAGATTCATTGTAAGCCGCGACAATTGCAACAAGGGGAGTAGTCAGTCACAGAATATGTGGCAGAACTTACTAGGTTGTGGTCCAAGGGAGTCATTTTTGTTCATTCAGTCTAAAATGTCTAAATGGAGTGAAAGAATATTAACAATTATTAGATATTTAGCGAATTTAGGATTTTTTTATGTGGGATTAATCTAGAGTTTGAGCTAGTTCAAGTTCACCTTTTGTCACTAAACTCTCTCCTTCCACTCAACCAGGTGATTACGGTTGTAGTTAATAAGGAGACGAGATGTTGGAAAATGTGACAGGCCCAAAATAAGGAGGAGTGAGTGCATGAGAGAGAGATAGAAAGCACTGAGCTTGAAATAGGAGGTCCACCACCAAAATGCCCTTAGGCATTTTGATTTGGCTCCTTATAAGCTTATAAATACTTCTCTTCTTTTCAATATGGGATTCTTCCCATTCAATAGTCCAACCCTCCCCCTCAGGTCCAACTGGCCTAGCCCAGTTGTGACTTGCCTTTAATTTTTCTATTTTTTTCTTGGGCTCCTTTTTTGATGACCTTTATGCCTGGGCTTGTGTTCACTTGGAGTCTCAGAGGTCACAGATCTATGTCTGAGCTTGTACTCTTGTTGAACCTCAGAGGCTATAAGTCTATGATGCCTGGGTCTTTCTCACTGAGCCTTCTTCATTGGACTTCACTGAGCCTTCTTCACTGGACTTCAGGTATTGGGCCTGAGCCTTCTCCATTGGACTTCAGGTATTGGGCCGTAAGACTTGCCTGGTCTATGATGCCTAGGTCTTCCTCACTGAGCCTTCTTCACTGGACTTCAGGTATTGGGCCTCAGGAATTTTTTGAATTTATGAAACCCGATCTGCCAGCATCTTCATGGGCCAAAACAAAGCCGGTGTGCTCTGATACCATATTGGAAAATGTGACGGGCTCGAAATAAGGAGGAGCAAGTGCATGAGAGAGAGAGAGAGAAAGCATTGGGCTTGAAATAGGAGGTCCACTACTAAAATGCCCTAAGGCATTTTGATTTGGTTCCTTATAGGCTTATAAATGCTTCTCTTCTTTTTAATATGGGATTCTTCCCATTCAATATTCCAACACAAGAAGACGAGTATCTTCCACACTAACCTCTTTGAATCAGTAAGCTCTTGCCATCTAAAAGGAGGTGGACACGAGACAGTGCTTTTAGTGTGGACAAGTGGGGCACATTAAACCCATATGCGCCTTTCCCCCATAACCTGGAAAGATTGATGGTCATGGGGGTGCTAAATGGGGTGGTAGTGGTAGCGGCTTTGGGGGAAGTGGTGGTGGTCAGGGTAGTGGACGCGGTCGAGGGAAGGTGTCAGCCTAGGCCAACATTTATGAGGTAGAGAGGTATCTCAGGCTACATCAGATTTATTTTCTCCAGATAATGTTGAGACTTTGAAACAACTATTGGGTGAAAATCGAGTAATAATATATAGAAGAACCACTACCGATTTGGCTGATCAACCCTCTAATTTTTTTTTTGGAAATTTTAAAAGGAATCTATTGCCAAAGCTGAAAAACTGTACAATCCTATTACAAGGATAGGATCAAAAAAACAAAGTCAAACTAAACTACTATGAATAAATATCCAATCCCCACAGACACCCACTAAAGTAGCCAATTCATGCGAAGAGCCGAACTGATTGTATCTATTCTTCCTTTTGCGATGAAAATCTCTCTTATCAAGTAGATGATTGTAGCAGTAAGCTCATTTGTATGTAACTCCGAGTCTTGATAAAGCCTATAGTTCCTCTCCTGCCAAATGATGTAGATGACCATTTGAAAAGAAGTCCGAATGATGAGGCAATCCCTCAACCCAGGTTTGGACAATCGCATGACATCAGTCAATACCTCTGACCATTCAAAAGAAATATTTGACAGTCCCAATAGCTTCCATATTCTGCTCCACACAACTTGAGTGTAATGAAAAAGAAAAAAAAAGTGATTTCGACACTCATTTTCCTGTTTACACAATACAGAAATGGGATCATACCTACCAAACCATCGATTCTTTGTGCTCAAATGATCTTTAATAGCCAGCCACAAGAAAATAACAGCTCTCGGACTGAGTACCTGACTCCATACCAGATCAGCCCAAGGGACGCTAGTATGGATTCCTCTCACTATTCTATATGCCGATTTAGTAGAAAACTCCCCACCATTAAAAGCCATCCATTGCCACCTATCCTATTGATTATCAAGCCGCATTCCTCCTATATAATGGTCGAGGACATGACCATACCTGTAACATCCCGTCTCCTATACATACGGCTAGGACATATACGTGTGAGACACTTAGATGACTTAAGATAAATGGACGTTAGACATAAGTTAATTGTGACTTATATATCG
>JANZXR010000003.1:3412381-3423733 GCA_027575705.1 Erythroxylum echinodendron
AGGATGTAGGATGATGTCACCTATACATTTTACATGTTGATTTCTTCCATCAGGTAAAATGACAGATGCAGTAGAGGGATGATAAGAAATGTTTGTCATAAATGAAATGAAGGAAGACATATTGGCTGTGGCTCCTGTATCTAAAATCCAATGTACCTTATCTAGTAAACAGTAATCATGATTATTAGAAACAGAAATACTACCTACAAAGTCTTGAACCTGAGTAAGTTGATGGAGTACTGCTTTTCAGGTCCATTAGATCCTTTCCCTTTAACTAGTTTGGCCAGTTCAGTCTGCATTATATGTGTTAGCTGCTTAGTTAATAGATCCAGAGTAGGATTCTCACCATGTTTAGGTTGTTCCAAGGAAGGTTCTGTCTCCACAGCATATGCCCTATTCTGAGTTGATCCTTTGTTTTGATTCCTTGGTGTACCACCTTTCTTGATGATCAATTCATTCCACCAGTCTGGAAATCCATGCAGCTTAAAACAACTGTCTCTTTCATGTACTTCTTTGTCGCAGTATGTGCACTTGAGATCTGTCTTATTCTTCTTATCTCTAGTGCCAAAAGAACTAGCATTTCTGTTTTGACTTTCCTATTTACCAAAAATCAAGGGAGCCTTTCCTAACAGTCCAACATTAGGATCTCCAGAAGTAGTCAAACGTTGAGTCATGAACACACTATGTTCATTTTTTAAACCCCCAAACAGGTTCTTCTCTGCCTTTAGCAAAGTGCTATAAGCCTTACTCATAGTAGGTGGTGTTTCCATCATTAGAATCTTATCTTTAACCGTATCATAACTGGAATTAAGTCCTATGAGAAAATCTATCAATCTATCCTCTTCTTCTCTAGCAGCAAAGATTTTAGCTATTTCGAGTGGACAATTAGGCATAGGACGATAATGAACATATTATTCCCAAATTCTTTTCATACAATTATAGTATTTAACTAGAGACATGTCACCTTATTTTACAGATAACCTGCTCTGCCTCATGTTGTAGAGCATCTGACTGTTGGAGACACCATATTGCTCTGCAAGTGCTTCCCATAGCAATTGCGCAGTAAGTGTGTGCATATAGCTGTCTGCAATCTCGCCACTCAAAGCTACAATGATCCATGATTTTACCGTGGAGTCGACTCTCTTCCACTGTATGTATTAAACAGTCCCTACTTCTGGACTCGAACATGTTCCGTCAATAAAACCGATCTTCATTTTTTATTCCAAGAAAGTCTTCATGGAGCGACTCCATTAAAGATAATTGTGTTCTATCAACTTTGCTAGTAAGAGGAGCACTCCTGCATTATCTGAACCTTGCAAACTCATGATATCTTCACGAATTCGCGTGTCTTCTCCTTCAAAATGTACCTCAGAACGGGCATCAACACCAAGACTCCGATCTGCCATGTTTCTTAACCAAAATGAAAATTGGAAGCAAGGTTTTCTTGCGGAAGGCTAGAGATGTCTTCGTATGGTAGGATGTTTCAGTATTCAGATCTGCTCTCTGATACCATGAAGAGAAGGTTGAGAGAAACAGCTATGGTGGTTTAGAGATTTAGGGAAAACCGTTTCTTTATTCAAGGGGTAAAAATCAGATATCTAAATTATACAGAAACATACGTATATACATGACGTAAGTAACAAAACTAATTACCTGTACTAAGTATTTACAAACTAACACCCTCAACCTTTAATTAAATACAAAATGACCCCAACTAACTAAACACTACTCTATGTAATGTGTAAAACAACAAATGAGATATTTGGGATATGGTTACTGACATTTATTTTAAACAGGGTCAACGAGCACAAGCATATGAGATTCATTGTAAGTTGTGACAATTGCAGCAAGGGGAGTAGTCAGTCACAGAATATGTGGCAGAACTTACTAGGTTGTGGTCCAAGGGAGATCATTTTTGTTCATTCAGTATGAAATGTCTAGATGGTGCAAAGGAATATCAACAGTTCTTAGATATTTATTGAATTCAAGATTTTTTGTATAGGATTAATCTAGAGTTGAGCTGGTTCAAGTTCACCTTTTTTCACTAGATTCTCTCCCTCCACTCAACCAGGTGATTTCGGTTGTACTTAATGAGGAGACGAGAAAACGAGTACCTTCCACACTAGCCTCTTAGAATCAATAAGCTCTTGCCATCTAGAAGAAGGTGGACACGAGAACATGCTTCCACTGTGGACAAGTGGGGCACATTAAACCCATCTGCCCTTTCCCCCACAACCTGGAATGATTGATGGTCGTAGGGGTGTTGGATGGGGTGGTAGTGGTAGCGGCTCTGGGGGTGGTCGATGTGGTCGGGGGAAGGTGTCAGCCTAGGCCAACATTTCTGAGGAGGTAGAGAGGTACCTCAGGCTACGTCAGATTTATTTTCTCCATATAATACTGAGCCTTTAAAATAACTATTGGGTGAAGATCTAGTCATAATACATAGAAGTACCACTACAGATTTAGCTGATCAACCGTCCAATTTATCTGTCTTGCTCAATCAAGTATTGCTTATAATATTGCCCATGTCCATTAAGCTCCTTGATGTGTCGACACCAGAGCCTTGAAATATATGACTAGAGAGTTTGAAGTATTTTTTAACCATCCATGTACTCATTTTGAGTTGGTTCGTATAGCGAATGGTTCACATATATTAAAGGAAACGGAATTGATCGATGTACACTGACTTTAGAATTATACAATATCCTTCATGTCCAGTCCTTCCCTATTAATTTATTATTTGTCAGTACTCTAACCAAGGATCTAAATTGTTGTGCAATATTTTGGCCAACTTATTGTTTGTTTCAGGAGCTGAACATCGGAGCAACGATTGGGACTGGTAAAAAGTGTAATGGACCGTACTATCTGGAAAAAGGAGGAACCAAATAGAAACAGGAGGTGATGGCCTTGAGAACTAAAAAGGATGATCACAGTCTTTTATTGGAGCATCATTGGTTAGGTCATATTTCATTTCAAGGTTTGTGTAGGATGTTTCCTGAATTTGCTCAAGTTTGTAATAAAAGGCAACTAATTTTTAATGAATGTGAGTTTGATAAACATACTTGGAATTACTATCCAAAAATTGGAAATAAAAGTGCGCGTCAGTTTGATATTGTGGTGACAAGAGTTTGAAGTCAAAGACTTGAGCCGGTTATGTTATTTCCTTGGAATTGAGGTGGCCAGGTCTTCACATGGAGTCTTGCTATGCCAGAGGAAATATGTTCCTAATCTTCTGAAGGAAGTTGGAATGTTGAGTTATAAACCTGCTATTATCCCGATTGATCAGAATGTTAAGGTGGTTGCTAATGCTGGGTCAGTTATGGAGAAGGGGCGGTATCAAAAGTTGTTGTAAGCTGTTATATGCATGATCCTAGACAACAAGATATCGAGGTTGTTCTAAGGATACTCCGATATTTAAAAAAGTGTCCTGGTTGAGGTATATTCTATACTCCACAGTATACCAAACAAATTCTTGTGCAACTCATCAAAGCTCATGCCTTTCCCCGCCGTCTTCTTAAAATCCTAGGGAATAACAACGGCCGGAATCATCAACCCCTCCGGATTCTTAGGCGACCTTTTTTTTTGTCGCGGATGAAGAGCTCATGAATATCTTCACGACAGCACTCATATTGTTATGATCGCTATTGCCTTTGCTCTTAACCTTGTTGAGTTGAGACGACTTTCTAGGGCTTGGACTTGACGAGGGTTCGTGAAGCAGTGGAGATTAGCTGGGTGGAAGGGGAAACGGCGGAGAAATTAAAAGAGGCTACGGAGGATCATAAATTGAAGGAACTGTACCGAGAAGCCACTGTTGTTGCTAACCGGAACGTGTTCAGTGAACAGAACAAAACCAATGAGAAAATGAGATATTAATTCAATGGAAGAGCCACGAAACAGGAAAAAAGAAGTAAATTAGTTTTATTTTCTTTCTATAATATTATTCAATTTTTTTTTCTTTTTTATAACTCCGCACTATTTTTTAGATACGACGAGTCACAAAAAATCTTAAAATATTAACTCAAAATAAAAGTAAAAAATCTTAGTTACCATTTCAATTAAACATGTAGTTTAATTAAATTATTGTTTTGTTAATTAAAATTTGTGATTAATACGTTATTACATATTTTTAACAACCATAATTATTAATTAATTGAGTAATTTTAATAAATTAACTAATTTTTATAAATCATGATTAATTAATTAGTTTTTATTAATAATTTTTAAATTAAAATTTAACCTTTTTGGTGCACAAAAACAAATTTTTTCTTTAATATTATTTTAAGTTCTTTAATTTTATTTAATTTTTAATATATATCTATAAATCTTTAAATCTTTAAACCTTAAACCTTTTACCTTAATTTTCGATTCGGTTTTTATAACATCAATTTTGTAACATTATTCAACAACAAACACATCAAGCAAGCTCTTTTTCTTCATAACAGGAACTCTTTATCATTTTAATTCTCTATCTTGGTCGTCTTACCAGACATGCAATAACTCACTGATTATGGCTGTATTTGGATTTGCGGTGTAGTGGAGATAAGTATCTATTCACTATAGTTTTTAAATGCAGTCACATATTTGAATTTGTGTTAAACAATCGGAGGTTGAAGAAAAGTGTGGTGCCACTGCGGAAATCAATAAACAGAAAGAGAGTTGTTGTACGAAACTACTTCTATAGTAGAAATTTTACTTTTCATTAATAACCTTCATACAAGTATTATTTTCCATTATACTCTTCATTAATATAACTAATAATATATTTTTATGAAATATTTTATTTACTAAATTTATTTTATTATATTTTCTTATTTTAATTTAATATTTTCTTATTTATAATTTTAAATTTATATGACTAATAATATTTTTTTAATTATTTATGCAACAATTAATAATTTATTAAACCAATGAGTTTGTAGTTATTTTATCTCTTTTCAATAACCGCAACTGTACTTGTCAAACACTACTTATCATTTTAGCAGATCGATTTCAACAAGTTATTAACTGCCACCGCTCTCCCAAACTAAGCCTATATGTTTATAATTACTAAATCAGATTTTCAAAGTACCGATTACATAAAACAAAGTGAAAGAAGTTTGTCAATATGATAGCAACGGGGCATTTAATATTCAACATTCAACATTCAACATGCAATTTTCAATATTCATTCAATAATGGCATACAAAAGTACAACACTGCTACTTGTCAAAAAATGGCTCCTTGAATTTCTCTGTGATTGGATGTGTTGTGCCGGGCTTAGAAAATTATACTACACAGCATCCAGTAAAAAGTCCTGCTAAAACGCGATAACCAAAAATTCAGTAACACCTAGTTGAGTAGGGAGGCTGTTTTCCAAGCTTAGAAAATTAAAGAATCAGGTCTTTTTAAGTAGTCTAGTTGAGTGAAAATGCTAGCAGTAGCACAGTAACTCAACCATCTCTGCAAAAATGGGATCATCATCTATATCCCCTTCAATGCTTGTAACCTCCTTAACTCTGGGATCTACAACGTTGTTCCCCAACAAAATTGGGACTCCAGCTTTCGTTGTCACTCGTTCTTCTACTTCCCTAAACCAGCCTACCAAGGTTTACTGCGGAAAATATCAACCTGAGAGCGCAAGTCCTACAACAAAAAGAACATTACCAGGGCCAATGAAACTGCCCATCATTGGCAATTTGCATAACTTGGTTGGTTCACTACCACACCATGCTCTTAGAGACCTAGCTAAAGAACATGGACCCATCATGCATCTGCAACTCGGCGAGGTTTCTACGGTTGTTGTATCATCAGCTGAATTAGCTGAAGAAGTACTGAGGGTGCAAGATATCTCCTTTGCTCAGAGGCCTACCTTATTAACCCCCACCATTATGACCTACGGTGGTTCAGACATTGCCTTTGCTCCATATGGTAAGTACTGGAAGCAAATGAGGAAAATTTGCACGACAGAACTCTTGGGTCCTAAAAGGGTCCAGTCCTTCACTTCTGTTCGTCACGATGAGGTCAAGAAACTCGTCGAATCCGTCCGATCCTCTGTAGGAAGTACGATCAATTTTAGCCAAATGATGGGCTTATTGGCAAATAAAGTAGTTTGCAGATCAGCATTCGGTAGCAAGTGCTCAGAGGATAAGCAAGAGGCTGTTGTAGACTGTGTAAAGAAAGGGATAGAGCTAGCAAGTGGGTTTAATATAGTTGATGTGTTCCCATCATTGGAGTTTCTTCAAGGAATTACTGGGATGAAAGCTGAAGTTGTAGCCCTTCAAGATCAGTTGAGCGAGGTATTGGATACAATCATAGAGGAGCACAGAGCAAGATTGAGGACTACAGGTAAAGGTGGTGGCGAATCAGGAGAGGATGATCTTCTCGATGTCCTTTTAAGGCTTCAAGCGTCTGGCAACCTTCAGTGTCCTATCACTAGAAACAGCTTAAAAGCCGTCATTCTTGTTAAGTTTTCTGTTTCTTTCACCTGTAGAATTATATCAAAATCGAACCATAGCAATTTCATAGCTCATCATCTTTTTCAGATATTTACTTTTAATACTGTTTCTTCTGATTCGTGAACCTTGACATGAAACTAATCAACATGATAAATTACTTGTGCAGGATATGTTCACTGCTGGAACTGACACTTCCTCAATAACATCAGAATGGGCTATGGCTGAAATGATGAAAAACCCTCGAGTGTTGAAGAAAGCACAAGCCGAAGTAAGACAAACCTTCAGAGGAAAGAAAGCGATCGCAGATACAGATGTCGAGGAATTGAATTATTTGAAAGTGGTGATAAAAGAAACACTAAGGCTACACCCACCACTGCCATTGTTGATTCCAAGACAATGTCGAGATACTTGTGTGGTTAATGGGTACGCAATACCTGCCAAAACCAGAGTAATGATCAACGCATGGGCTCTTGGGAGAGACCCCAAGTATTGGTCTGATGAAGAGAGGTTCGTACCAGAGAGATTTGAAGATGGTAGACTGGATTTCAAAGGACAGAACTTTGAGTTCATACCATTTGGAGCAGGAAGGAGGATATGTCCGGGTATGCATTTTGGCCTCGCAAACGTGGTTCTTCCACTTGCTCAATTACTATACCACTTTGAGTGGACGTTGCCGGACGGAATTTCGCCGCGGAATTTAGACATGACGGAGAAGTTTGGAGCATCAGTTGGCAGAAAACACAGCTTGATGTTGATTGCCACTCCTACAGATGATATCTCAGACCAACCCGCGGAGGCCATGGAAGTTCTGATATAAGATAATGACTTAACTTGAAGACTACTCCACACGTGTCAATTACTAAAATGAAAAAGTGGCCATTAATATCTATATAATTATTATAAATAAGAAAGAGTAAGATTTAATCAACATTCGATTCTCCCGGGAGCAAGAAGTTTCATCTCCCATTTAAGGTCTAACGGATCCTTTCAAAATTTATTCACATACGAGGAAACAGAAATTATGTGAGCAAATTGTTGAGAAATCCGCCCCGTGTACAGTGGAATAAGTATAAAATTTTTGTTGTTTTAATTTTTGAAAAGTCAAGATCACATTATTAATATATAAAATATAACAAAGTATGAATTATAGTTCATATCTTTTTCGAAACTTGATCGTATTATTACCGTATCCTTCAAATCATTTTTGAAATTAGTTCATCTCAATTATCGTAACTGCACAAATAACCGACTTCTAACGATATCTAAAGAATGAGCTGAGAGAACTCTATAAATTTTATAAAGAGGGTTAAATAAAAAGTACTAGCTCACTTAATCCTTATTAAGTTTATTTATAATAGGTTTTAGACCTGTCGATAATTTAATTAAAAATAAAATTTTATTTCTTATATTTATATGCATACATGACGAAGGTAAAGGCTACATTATAAATCTGAAATTTTTGCCATGATTTTGTTGTCAAAAGAAGAAAATACTAAAAGACAATAACACTCATAAGATCTAGTTAGGAATATTAATGTGTTGGCTAGTCCCGGGTTGCTCCTGGCTAGCCGGACTACAAGCTAGGTGGTTCGTGACCTGGCCGAACCATTAGCTAACCAACCCGTGGCTCATCCTGTGGCCCAACGGCCCACTAGTAGGTAGGGCCCACTTTATATTAAAAAAGCCAAAAATGATGTTGTTTTTAACAAAAAAATGTCATCATTTTTGAAGTTATGATCTGACCATAGGCCAAGCATGCCCAACCTCAACCTGTGGTCTGGTAGGGCTGACCACTTTTGGCCTGTGCCTTGATCAACCCAAGTCAGAGGAGCCGAGCCAAAATTATCATCCCTAAATCAAGCCGAAGAGGAAAAGTTGAGGAAGCCAAAATAGAGGCCCATCTTGTTCTCAAACAACTATATCATAGCGTAGAGACAAAGTCTTTTTAGCTCCTCAAGTTTGGCTTAATTACATTTTTGTCTCACAATTTTATTATTATTACATTTTAGTTCCTTATGTTTATCATTATTACATTTTAACCCCTTAATTTTTTATAATTACATTTTAATCCCTTAAGTTTGACGTAATTTTATTTTGGTCCCTCATTACATTTTAGTCCCCCAAGTTTGATGTAGTTACAATTTGTCCCTTAAATTTCACATAATTACATTTTGGTCCCTCATGTTTGTCATAATTACATGTTGTCCTTCAAATTTTGCATAATCACATTTTAGTCCCTCAATTTTTCATAATTACATTTTAATCTGTCAAGTTTTTCATTATTACATTTTAATCCCTCAAGTTTGCATAATTACTTTTTAGTCACTCAAATTTTCACAATTATATTTTAGTCCTTTGTCGTATTTAAATTTTGTCCCTAAATTTTTTCATTATTACATTTTACTCCCTCATGGTTGCCATTATTACATTTTTGTCCCTCAAATTTTCCTTGTTCATATATTTGTAATAAGTTTCCTAATTTTAATTCTTTTCGGCTAATTCTTGTTAGTATCTTTTTAACAAAAATCATACGACTATTCTAATCAAAATTTATCTTGACAATTTATCTTTCTTTCATTTCGTGAGTATCATAGTAAATTACTTTTTTTAATTTTTAAATAGGATATTAAAATTACTCTTTGTTATATGATGTTATCAAAAAAGCATTTTTTTTGGAAGTGAAAAGGGGGTAGGAAAAAGAAACCAAGTAGAACAATTAATAGAAAAAAAGCAAGCTAAGGAAGCCAAAACATAAGTCCATCTTATTTTCAAACAACTATATCATAGCGTAATTCTAAAAAAAAAAAACTATATCCTAGCATAGTAATATTGTCTTTCTAGTCCCTTAAGTTTCACTTAATTACATTTTAGTCCCACAATTTTATCATAATTACAGTGTAGTCCTTTATTTATGTCATTGTTGCATTTTAATCCCCTAAATTCTCATAATTACATTTTAGTTCCTCAAGTTTGACATAATTATATTTTGTTCCCTCATGTTTGTATATTTGCATATCCCTCAAGTTTGACATAATTACATTTTGTCCCTCAAATTTGACATAATTACATTTTAGTCCCTCAAGTTTGTCATAATTACATTTTAGTCCCTTAAGTTTGTTATTATTACATTTTAGTCCCTTAATTTTTCCATAATTACATTATAGTCACTCAGGTTTTTCACAATTACATTTTCGTCCCTAAAGTTTGTCATAATTACATTTTGTCCCTTGATTTTGACATAATTACATTTTAGTCCCTCAAGTTTATTATTGTTACATTATCTTGATCACAAAATTCAAAATGATTTGATTTCTCTTTTGGCCCGTAGTGTTAGAAATTCTATCATAAGGATCATTAAAGAGACGAAATACTTTTTTATTATTTTTATTATACTTCAAATTTAAGCCATCAAGAATAAATAAGTCTGTTAGTACGATGTGTGAATGTGTTAAACAGAAAAATAAAAACATAAGACTACTTTTTAAAGTTCTTGAAGGTAGATGACACATTTGGATTGGGACATTTCAATGAATTATTGAATACATTTAAGTCTCTTGATCTTAATGTCTATAACGTGAGGGGATTGGGACTTTTCAATGAATTACTAAATTCATTTAAGTGTCTTGATCATAATGTCTATAATGTGAGGTGTCAAGGTTATGACAATGGTTCTAAAATGAAGGGAAAACACTGAGGGGTTCAAAAGTGATTACTTAAAATAAATCCGAAAGCATTATATATGTCATGTTCTTGTAATAATCTCAATCTTACTCTTAGTGATATGAGACATTGTTGTGTTAAAGACGTTTCATTATGTGGATTTGTGCAATACATATATACATTTTTTTCAAATTCTCCTAAAAGGTGGAAGGTTTTATTTGATAATATTTTGGGCTTAACTATGAAATCATTGTCTAATACTCATTAGGAGAGTTGAAAAAAAAGTGTTAAAGTTATTAGGTTTCAAGCTCCTTAAATAAGATTGGCTTTGATGGAATTATCTAGATTTTGTGAGGACACCAAGTCAAAGAGTGAAGTGAAAAGTTTGGTTAGTGTACTTGAGAGTTTTAAATTTTTATTTGATATTATATTTTTATTAGCTATTAACATGGTGAGCAAAAAGTTGCAATCTAAATCTATGTGCATTGACACTATCAAAGAGCAATTAGAAGAAGTGATGGTATTTTTTGAGAAATATAAAAACAAAGAATTTATCTCTAGTATAAATATTGCCAAAAATCTTGCATATGAGATGAATGTAGATCTTACATTTCTAACTAGACGTTGTATTATTAAGAGAAGCCAATTTGAAGAAAATGTTCATAATAGAGAAATACAATTAGTTGAAGATTCCAATTGTAACATCCCGCTTCCAGACAAAGGATTGAACCAGGGAAATTGATACACGTGAGAGCAATCGGAGAAATTAGGAAAACACATCTCATGCTCATGCATCTGTGAACAGTGATTTTTGCACATGAAAAATGTCTGTACATGCATTCATGACATTTCCCGATATTTTGTGAATAAATGTGAATTTTAAAAAAATAGGCTTAGTGTGTGTAAAAATTGTGTTGGAGAGGGTCATTGGGGTTTTCTGATTTTTAGAGAATTTTAGAAATTTTTCTGGAAATTTTTCGGGGTCAATTCCGGACTAGGAAAACTGTCAAGTGACAGAATAGGGGTTTATCGGTAGTGGAAATGACTGTCCAATGGTACTGGAAACTTAGACATATGAGTTTAAGAATTTTTGAATTGAGCCATTGGAATTTTGGAGAAAAAGTTAGAATTGAATTTGGAAGGAAAATAAGTGAGGGAATGAGAGGTTGACATGTGGCAAATGACATGTGTCACTTGCCTACATGCCCACTTGTTTATTCATTAAAAAGTGTTTTATTTGCCTTCTTGGTCTTCATTC
>JANZXR010000003.1:3427509-3440981 GCA_027575705.1 Erythroxylum echinodendron
ATGAAAATATTTATTATTAATAAAACAAAAGAGTTTGGTTTTATTTATATAAGCATAATATAACTAGTCATAAGGTACTAAGGTTTCATTGTAAGTAATATACATATACATAGAGATGTATGGGAAACATGTATATTATTAGGATCTAAATTAATTTATTCACAGTCGAATAATTAAGTTGGTTGCTTGATTATGGATTAGACTGCAGTGTTGCGATTTACCTCCTTAAAGTAAAGTAGTTTACTTTAAGGGAATGATTAGTTTCAAATCATGATAGTAGTTGACTATCGATAATAGCATTATTAAATGAATATGGAATTGAGTATGTTTTTAAATAATAAAGTAGGTCATTACTTTAATCTTAAAACAAAGTCTTTAACATTTGTTTATTATGAACCACAATCTTGATAAGTAGTAAACTCATGTGTGTTTCATTATAATTTTTGATATGATCAGAATGGATTTTTATAGGGTATCAATCCAGTGTCTGCATGTTGGAATTATTAATTGAAACATGCATCATGGAACAATCACTTAAATAAAGAGTTTATAGTGATATCATCACTTCTAGATGTTTTACGGAGATTGGTGATTAAACTGACACCAGTAGTTTGATGGACTAGCTACCCATCAAGTCTTAACACCAAGATTAGATCTTATGTATTAATCACCATGTAAAGTGAAACGGGAGATCTAGAAGAAAAAACCAACATAAGGGTAAGACGGTAATTTTACCCTTTATTGTGTGGGTGGCTATAATATGGTTCATAATAGAATTTGCAATTGGACATCAAATTAATAATTTTTGAAACATAGTTTCTCATAATTTTAAGTAAGTCAAGAGCTCAACCAATTGTCTTCAGTGGAATGACATTTGGTTAATAACTCAGAATTAATTCTAATGAGATTAAATTAATTTCGAGCTTATTGGAGCTTAAATTATTCAAGTCCAATTAGATTCCTTACTTGACTTTCGGGAAGGTTATCAATGAAAGTAAGAAAAATAAACGGAGATTATTGGAAAGAAAACGAGACAGTTTGGAGAGAATTGGATGAATTAGATTGGGGCCAATAAGACTGGAATAATTTAATTAAGAGTTAACTAAATTGAGTCTTAAGCCTTTAATTAAATGTTGGGCTTACACTAATTAATTGTTAATTATAAGCCTAAAGGAACTTTTAATATTGGGCTAGATTTTGATTTAATTAATTAGGTTAATTGAATTAAAATTTAAATCATCAATCATTAAATGGTTAAATGGTCAATAAAAGGCATGAAAGTATTGTAGTGGAGTGGGCATTAAGGTAATGCTCTTTATTAAATAGTTTAATGGCTTTTAAAAGATCCATTTTCGGTGATAGCATTCTTAAGTAATGCTCATCATCATTAAGTTGTTTAATGGCTTTTAAAAGATAACAAAAATGTACATGAATGGAGTGATGCGTTTTTTGCTATCTCTCTTCACTCTCTTCTAAGACATAATGAGTGGTAATTGAAGTGACAAAGGTCTTTTAGAATTTTGATGCTAAATAAACGTAAATGAATAAATGTGAGCTTTTAATGGAGATAATTCATTTAACTATGATTAAAGAATAAAGTGGTGCTTTTTTAAGGCTCTCCACTCTCTCCTATGCAACATTCAGTTATGCTTTTTAATAAAAGAATGAATGTAGACATATAGCTCCTTTAATTCATGAAATGAATGAAAGCTTTCCACTCACTCTCTCAAAGAACCGAATATGTGTTTAAATGGGAGGTGGACAACTCATCTTTTAGCATTTGATGCTAAATAAAATGGGTGGTCTTTTGCTTGCTTAGTTTTCTCTCCCAAACTTTCGGATATGAAGAAAGGTCTCATTTTGTTCTTTTTTCAGGCTAGTCGAATATAGAAAAAGAGAAAGTCTCATTTTTGTTCTTTGAGCAAGCTGAACATACAAAGAAAAATCTTCAACATTTTTCTTCTCCTTTCCCACCAAAGGATCTTGATAATCAAGCTATCCAAGAAGAACAAGTGGTAGATTGGATTGGTTGAGGACACATCGGTGAGGAGTTGAAGCTATAGCTAGGAGTCGGTAATATTCCGATCTTGTTCTTATTATATTTATTTTCCTTATACCATATCATATATGGATTAAAGCATGTTGACTTGGTATTTACGCTTCCGCTATATTATGATTTCGGAAAAAGTTTTTGAGATCTACCATTTAGCCAAACCAAGCATGATTTTTGTTTTCGATCCAACATCAACGACTTAATCATCCTCTCTCTATTGCTCTCATCATCCTCTCCACTCCCCGGTGGTGGTCGGTGCGTCAATGCTCCTCCACCACGTGACATCATCTTCTAAACTTTGGACATCTTCCTCCATCACGTGACATCGCTTGTTGCCACCGAGCCTTTAGTCATCCTTCGCAACCAACCACGATCGACTCTGCTCTCTAGTCTCTGACATTCGCCAACCAACTAGCTGTCAGATATGGGAATAATACCCAGATCTCGACCTGACCCGAGTCACCCATCACTGATTGTGAATTTTTGTTTGGTTGGGTGTCTGTTTTTTCAGTTTTTGTTAGAATGTTTCTGGTTAATTGTTTGTGTGGTGAATTGCGATTTTTTTTAGTTAATGGAATGAAATTGTGAAGGATTTGAGACTTTGTTTGTCGTTGGTTGGAGACTTGGAGTTAGATAATGGATACTATGGATTGGATTTGAAGTTGAATTAAATGAAAGGAGTATGGTTTTGGTTGGTTTTGGTAATGGTTCAGTTGGTTTTGGTAATGAAAATATGAAAGTTGTATGTTACCATATGGTAAATAGTAATGGTTTGGTTGGTTTGGTTCATTTGTAGTTTAAAACAAACAAATTTTCTTTACTAAATTTGAAAATAAATACAGAAACAAACAACAGCCTTTAGTTTTGTTATTAACTAACTTGGATCCAAATTCCAAGGTTCCCATCGTTTATTATTTATAAAAGAAAATTTCAAAGATTAGTCCTCGTTTTCTCAGTAAAATTCACATGCCTTTAGTGTTTGGACCTTTGTTAGGTGGTTACTCAATTACTTGATGTTTGGGAAGTTGGCTGGGTTGGGTTGACAACAGGAGGTTGTAGGAATGAATCAATGAAGTCTTCCAAAATCAAAATTCAAAAAATAATCAAAATTATGGATCCTTCTATAGAAAAATCATTTTTACGTATCTGTCTCCTCTATTATATAATTTTATTGCTTGAATTAATACCTTATGTTGTGTCATAATTTTGTCATTTACTAAAATGAATATTTTTAATATGTTGATGTATCTTAGAACACATTTTTCGTTCTTTTATCTTGTAGCTGCTTGCCTGCTTTACTATTTTTTAGTTAAGAGTTAAGGTTAATGGGGGATTAAAGTTAGGGATATAATTAGAGTTAGGTTCAAAATTAATAATCTAATTAACACTTTTTTGCTTGAAAATTTGAAGTTTAGAAATTGCAATTTTTACGGCGTATACTAGTTTTTAAATTTCAATTTAATTCTAATAATCTTATCCAAATTTACAATGGAATATTTTATTATCCCTAATGTTCTTAATTCATCTTGATTATTGTAATAGGACAATTAGTAAAATGAGAGGTTCTTTACATATCATTGCCTTATGAAGGACTTAGTGTTAACACTGCTAATTTTGTTGATAAAACTACTAAAGGATTAATTTCTTACAAAATTAACATCTTCATTTTTTTGTTACCGATAAATGGAAGGAAGCTCAACTACTCTTGTTCAAACTACTTCAGGAAGATATAATGATCCAGCTTAGGCTCGTGCTACATTAGTCCCAGGTATGAAGAATCATACAATTTGCTTGTTTTGTAACAAACATTTGAAAAGTAGAGGAATCACCAGATTGAAGAAGCATTTAACTGGGGTTAAAGGAGATGTAGAACCCTGGAAAAAAGTAAGCCATGATGTGAAATGGAAAATGAAAACATTGTTTGAAGAATATCAATATGAGAATGATAGAAGGGAAAGGTTGAATTTTGAAATTGGTAGTGGAAGTTTGTTTTCTGGATTCTGTGGTGATTGTCGAAATGTTGAAGGTGATAGTTATAGTGGTACTGGCAGTGTTCTATCTCAGGTCGAAGAAGAAGTACCTAAACTTGATGTGAGGAAGAGAAGAAGGCATGTGACTAGTTTCTTTGCACCACGAACAACTACTAAAGCCCAACCTTCAATTTGTAATGCAATGTAATTAAGAGATGCTGCTCACAATGTCAATATGGAAGTAGCTAGATGGTGGTATGATACAGGTTCATCATTTAATGCTTCTTAATCTTATTATTATCAACCTATGATGGATGTAATAGCCTCTTATAATCTGGGATACAAAGGTCCTTCGATTGATAACTTAAGAGGTAAACTTTTAAGTTGTTCTATTTATGAAATTAGAAGTTATTTGGCAGAAAGAAGAGTGAATTGGAGTACTTATACATGTTCAATCATGTGTGAAGGTTGGACAAATAGGATACAAGAGCCTATTATTAATTTTTTGGTTTATTTTACAAATTACTATGTTTTTCAAATCTATTGAAGCATCTGGCCTTATTAGAAATACTAAGACTTTGTTTGCAAAATTTGATGAAGTTGTGAATGAAGTAGGGCCAAAAAACATTATTTAGTTTATTACCGATAATTATTCTGCTCATAAAGTAGCAGAAAAAAGGTTGCAGAATACGTATAATTCTTTTTTTTGACTCCTTGTATCGCACATTGCATTGACCTAATGCTGGAGAATATAAGGGATCCTAGGTATTTTCCTGTTATTGATAAGACTATGTAGAAAACTAAAAAGGTGACAAAGTTCATTTATAATCGTGCATGGGTATTGAATTTGATGAGAAAGAAATTTACCGGTGGTAGAAATTTGTGTTGTCCTGCTGTGACAAGATTTGCAACAAATTTCTTATCACTTTAGTCTTTTATTTGGATGAATAAAGAGTTAAGAAAAATGTTTACAAGTAATAAGTGGATTGCATCTCAGCATGCTAGGTTTAATGCTAAAGTGGAGGTTTGTAATATTATACTGGAAAATAGAGAATTTTGGTCTCAATGTCAATTTGTTATCCGAGTTTTTGAGCCTTTGGTGAAGGTGCTTCGCTTAGCTGATAATGAAGAAAAGCTAACAATGGGTTATATTTTTGATGTCATAGAGAAAGCAACGAAAACAATCAAGGCCAATATGAAACATAGGCCTTCTTTGTAGAGATCATATCTTTCAATCATTAATGAGAGAAGGTAAAGACAAGTTTCATCTTCATTGTTTGTAGCTGGGGCATTTTTTAATCCCAACGTTTATTTTAGAATGGATCTTAGTAAGCAAGCTGAAGTTAATAGAGGAACGCTTTTAACTATTACAACAATTGTTAACATTGACGCGATGCAAAATCTCTTAAGCTCACAAATGGAGCTTTACAAGTTGTCTTATAGGGATTTTAGAATGTCGATTGCTATTCGACAAAGAGGAAAACTTTCTCCAGGTATTACTTATTTCCTATTTCTTATTTTTTGAAATTAATTATCACTTTATTTTGTTTATAACACTACTTTTGTTATCTTATAACTTGTAGTTTCTTAGTGGGATCAATTCGGAAATAATGTTCCAGAATTAAAAAAGTTTGCGATTCGAATTTTAAGTCAATGTTTGAGTGCAACTGGGAGTGAACAAAACAGGAGCACATTTGAATTTATCCACTTAAAGAAAAGGAATAGATTAGAGTATAAGAGGTTGAATGACTTGATTTTTGTTCGTTACAATTTAAAGCTTCGGGAAAGGTATGTTATTTTCATTATTATCATTATTAATTTCAATATAATTTCTTATAATTTTCTAATAATTAAATTTAATTATTTACTAGGAGTCTTAATAGCACAAGTAGTTCAACTGATCCAATTGCCATTGATAATATTGATGTTTTGGCGGATTGGGTTTCTGAAGAACCCAATTTGGTTGATGTCAATGATTTGGATTTGGAAGATAATCTTGGATGGGAAAGCATTGACATGTCATTTGGTGCATTAAATTTGAATGATAATGATGATGAAGCTCCTCTCAATGATGAAGATTTTGTACCAAATGATCACTGGGGTAAGTGCAGTTCTAGCAGGTATCTTCTCATTGACGATTGAATTCTAGGTTTTTATTTTTCCTTTTCTTTTAATTTTACTTGTATTTGATGTTTATGTTAAATTCCATATATGTAATGTAACCGTAATATTTTTTGTTTCAGGTTTTAACTTCTACTTGATTGTTTCTTCGTCATCAACTCTTTTTGTAATATTTATTATTCTTTCTATTGAATGTTTTGAATCTTTTGATGTAATATTATTTATTAAAATGATGATATTGTATTATTATAATATTTTAAATACTTTGTATTATTCTTAATTTTATAATTGTATGATGATTGTCTTTGTTTATATTAATTGTGGTTATTATTTATATGTAAAATATTTAAAAATTATTGTTATTTCATATTAATTGTTATTATTATTTATTATTGAGATTTTTGAAAGCATGGTTGATATAAACAGTAAACTAGTAAAGTATACAGTACAACTGTACAATATACCAATATGGACTATTTTTTAAATTTTAAAAATTTTAGGGACTATTCTATAAATTTAAAAAATTACTCGAAACAGTATCTGGTACAGTTCTGTTTCAGAACTCAATCCGGTACCGAACCTGATACAGTATTCATAACTTTGTTTATAGGATCCATATGAATCCACAAGAAAATACTTTCTATCAGAAGAAAAGAAAAGTAGCTGAGGTCGTAGGGGAAGGGGGGAGGACAAAATAATGAAGCCGTAGTTACAAAGTCCTTTTAGTCCCTCAAGTTTGACTTAATTACATTTTAGTCCCTCAATGTTGTCGTAGTTCTGTTTAAGTCCCCTACGTTTATCGTTATTACATTTTGGTCCCTTAAGTTTAATTACATTTTTCCCTTTAAATTTGAAATAATTATATTTTAATCCCTCAAGTTTGAAATAATTACATTTTGGTCCTTAAGTTTTGCATAATTACATTTTAATTTTGCCATAATTACATTTTGGTCCCTCAAGTTTGACATAATCATATTTTAGTCCCTTAATTTTTCATTATTAAATTTTAGTCCCTCAATTTTGTCATAATTAGATTTTTATCCCTCAAGTTTTGCATAATTACATTTTAGTCTCTCAAGTTTGCCATAATTATATTTTGGTCTCTCAATTTTACATAATTACATTTTAATCCCTCAATTTTGTACAATTACATTTTATTCCCTCAATTTGTCAATAATTACATTTTGGTCCCTCAAGTTCGACGTAAATATTTTTTAGTCCCTCTATTTTGTCATTATTACATTTTAGTCCCTCAATTTTGCCATAATTGCATTTTGTCCCTCAAATTTTGCATAATTATATTATAGTCTCTCAAGTTTGCCATAATTATATTTTGGTCCCTCAAGTTTACATAATTACATTTTAATCCCTCAATTTTGCACAATTACACTTTAGTTCCTCAATTTGGCAATAATTACATTTTGTTCCCTCAAGTCTGACGTAATTATATTTTAGCCCCTCAAATTTATCATTATTACATTTTAGTCCCTCAATTTTGTCATTATTACATTTTAGTCCCTTAAGCTCTTACCATAATATTTCACTTCCTATTATATTAGCTATTATATTCGTATCGCTGATACAAGTTGGATTCTAAATGTAGAAATATCCAAATTTTGCCTTCTCCATTAAAAAAAATGATAGTAGCGCGAATATAGTACATAAAGAATTAAACAAATTTACCCAATGTGGAGGCAATCATGATAACTAATCCATTACGACAAATTGGATCGGATTTTGCAGTTTCCCTTCTATAGTAGCTTGACATGACATGAACCACCAGTTGCTTTGCTTGGATTTTCATAACCCTGCTATGCAAAAATGGGATACGCATCATGATTACATTTTAGTCCCTCAATTTTTCCATTATTATATTTTGGTCCCTCAAGTTTGACATTATTAAATTTTAATCCCTCAAGTTTGCCACAATTACATTTTAGTCCTTTAAGTTTAGTCTCTCCAAGTTTGCCATAATTTCAGTTTAATCCCTCAAGGTTATTATACTTACATTTTAATGCCTCAATTTTGTCATAATTATATTTTAGTACATTTTAGTTCCTCAATTTTGCCATAATTACATTTTGGTCTCTCAAGTTTGATACAATTATATTTTAGTCCCTTAATTTTGTTATTATTACATTTTAATCCCTCAAGTTCTTGCCATAATATTTCACTTCCTACTATATTCGTATCGCGGATACAAATCAGATCCTAGATGTAGAAATATCCAAAATTTGCCTTCTCCATAAAAAAATGATATTAGTGCAAATACAATACATAAAGAATTAACCAAAATATGCCCGACATAGAGGCAATCATGTTAACTAATCAAATGTAATAAATTGGATCAGATTTTGCATTTTTTCCTTCTATAATACCTCGACATGGCATGAACCACTAGTTGCTTCACATGGATTTTCATAACCTTGCTCTACAAAATAATTACATTTTAGTCCCTTAATTTTTCCATAATTATATTTTGGTCCCTCAAGTTTAACAAAATTACATTTTAATCCCTCAAGTTTGCCACAATCACATTTTGGTCCTTTAATTTTACCATAATTACATTTTAATCTGTTAAAGTTGTTATAATTACATTTTAGTTCCGCAATTTTGTCATAATTATATTTTAGTACATTTTAGTCCCTTAATTTTGCCATAATTACATTTATTTTCACATAATTATATTTTACTCCCTTAAATTTTATCATTATTACATTTTAGTCCCTTAAGTTTGTCACTATTACATTTTAGTCCCTCAAGATCTTACCATAATATTTCACTTCCCATTATACTCGTATCGTTGATACAAGTCAGATACTAGTTGTAAAAATATCCAAAATGTTCCTCCTCCATAAAAAATGATAATAATCCAGATAAAATATATAAAGAATTAATCAAATTTGCACGATGTAGTGGCAATCATGTTAACTAATCGATTTCAGCTTTTGCTTTTTTTCCTTCTACAGTACCTCAACATGACATGAACCACCAGTTGCTACATGTGAATTTTCATAACCCTGCTGCGCAAAAATGAGATACGTATCATAATTACATTTTAATCCCTCAATTTTAACATAGTTGCATTTTATTCCCTCAAATGTGCCATAATTATATTTTAGTCCTCAAGTTTGTCATAATTATATTTTAGTCCGTCAATTTTTTCGTAATTACATTTTAGTCCCTCAAGTTTGCCATAATTACATTTTAATCCCTCAAATGTGTTATAATTACATTTTAGTCCCTCAATTTTGTCATAATTATATTTTAGTACATTTTAGTCGCTCAATTTTGCTATAATTACATTTTGGTCCCTTGAGTATCTTATAATAACATTTGAGTTCCTCTAACTTTCTCATGCTCTCATGTATGGCCACAAATATTTTTTCTTATATATACACACATACACACATGACAACAAAATTATTTTCCTTTAAATATATGCACACATGGATATCTAAATTTTTTCCTATACACATATACACAAATATGGTAAATAAGATTTTTTTCCATTATTGCAAACCCATCAGTTGCAAATGATTGTTTAAGACCAAGAAGAACACTCGGGCTATAGTTGAGTGATTTAAGGCTCGGTTGGTTACTAGAGGGTTCACTTAGAGAGAAGGGATAGACTTTAATGTAACCTTTTCTTTCGTGTTCTCTAAGGATGAATTCAGAGTGATTATGATAATAGTAACTCATTATGATATGGAGCTACATCATATGAAAGTTAAAACTAATTTCCCGAATGTTGACTTTTATAAAGAGATTTATATGAAGCAACCTGAAGGATTTTATATTGTTTAAGAGAGTATATTAGATAGGGATGAGTACATGAAAGGTTGACTTGTAGGCTATTAAAGTAGGAAAATGGTACTTGATATTTTAGAGTTGAAAAATGCCTTAATTATTGAGAAAAAATAGAAAGGCTTTGGTAATTGAACATTTGTTTAAATGAAAGAGATATCATTTGGGTCTCTTGACAAGTATGACCGAAGAAATGCATGGCGGTGCTCAAATGAATTAATAAGGAGTCATCAATGTCATTTGTTATAGTCAGTCAATTTGGGAATCAAGAAATTATAATAAAAACAAGCAAAACCGAAATAATAAAAACACCAGAAATTTGGTAACGCAGTTCAGCACACCCTGTCTACGTATGCGGGGCCCTCACCTAGTATGAAACTTTTAAAATTTTCATCTCTTATAACTTCTCCTTTACTTCTAGTACATACATTCAGTCTAGTCCAATTTCAAGATCACCTTACTACAATTACTTCTCTATCCTTCTCCCTATTAACTCAAATGGTTTAAATCATAACTACCTTTATCTCTTTATAGTATTACTCCATAATCTTTTATCTGTTGTATGTGGATGATATATTGTTTAAATCAAATGACTTGACCATATTACATAAGGTTAAACAACTTTTGGTTAAGCATTTTGATATGAAGGATCTTAGTGAAGCATTTTTTGTCCTAGATATGCAGACTTACTATGACAGATCTCAACACTCTTAAGCCTCTCACAAAGTGCATTCGTTGAGTGTATGTTACAAAGGTTTAATATGGATGCTTGTAAACCTGTTATAGCACATATCTCTCATAGTGAGAGATTATCTTTGGAACAATGTCTAAAGAATGAAGTAAAAAGAAAGGCTATGAGAAAAGTTCCTTATTTTAGCACAAATAGTAGCCTAATGTATGCCCAGGTGTGCACTAGGTCAGACATTGCATTTGCTGTTGAACTACTAGGTTAGTATCTGGCTAACCCATGTATAAATCACTGGAATGCAGTTAAGCAAGTGTTGAGATACTTATAGGGAACCAAGGATTATATGTTGACATACAGAAGAAACAACAATCTAAACCTCGTAGGATATACAAATTCTGATTTTACTATGTGACCCGATGATAGAAAGTCTACTTAAGGTTACATTTTTATGTTAGCAGATGGTGCAGTATCGTGGAAGAGTGTCAAGTAGACACTAGCGACTTTCTTAACTATGTATACAAAGTTTGTAGTATGTATGTTACAGGGCTATTTCACAGACCATCTGGCTTAGGAACTTGATTTCTGAGATATTTGTTGATAATTCAGTGGCTAGACTCATTAGGTTGTATTGTGATAATCTTGCTGCTGTGTTGTTCAGTAACAACAATAAGAATATCACAGGGTCTGAGCATTAGGAGGTGAAATACTTAACTATAAAGGAGTTCATACATAATGGTGATATTAAGGTGGAACATTTAAAGACTGAAGGATTGTTAGTTGATCATTTAACTAAAGGATTTCGCCTACATGTATTTGAAAGACATGTATATAGTATAGGTATATTGAAGTCTTTAGACGTTATTAGTTAGGGATCATTATGTTTGCTCCTTGTAGGTTTATACATTATGATGTATTATGATAGTATGGTTGTTAATCAATAAAGATGATCATCGTTTATCCTCAGTCATATGTATTATTATACGTTGTCATAATACAAATGAAAGTCTCAAGATTTATTTCAAACGTAAGCATTTTTAAAAGTCATTGGGTATATATACAGATTGGACTTGAGCCTATTTCATTAGGACACATACAATTTAATATGTATATCCATGGATATGACATGACATAGGGGATATAAGTTTTTTTAGTCCCATAAAGATGTTCTCTGATGTATTTTAGCATTTCATGAGATAAAACAAGCTTTCTCTAATGCAGATTAGCATTCGGTGAGAGAAAACAAGATTTCTTTAATGCAGTTTGGCGTTCGGTGAGAGAAAACAAGATTTCTTTGATACAGTTTAGCATATATAATTTAGCATAAAATTTAGAAAAATCGAGACCTACAAATATAAAGATGATACATAATAGATCATACAAGTCTCATCCTTGTTTGCCACACTTAATTTTCAAGTTCATGTTAGTAAGATATTAGGTATGCGTGATTATATTGGACCTATGTCACACATGATACATTTTTTTGATATTTTTTGGTATCGAAAATCTTGTAGGACGGAATAATGGCCTTTCATTATCTTTGGATGAAATGTTTTGTTTTCAATTTAGTACCAATACAGTAATATGACTTAATCATATTTTTGAACTAGTTTTAAACTTGAGTCAATAACGTAATTAATTATTGTCCAAAGGGCAGAATGTTGAATATTTTCCCATTTAGTGGACAACGATTAATTGTATTTTATCAGTTTTCTAATAAATTATCGATTAAGTTACGTAATTTGATTCAGATAAAGATAATAAAGTGATCCAATAAAGGATCTAGGTTAATGGACCGAAATTCAGGAGTAAAATGGACCTCAATCAGTATGGATCGAACCCATATTAAGCCTGTGATGGGGAGGCCTGATATGGATGCTATATATAGAAGGTTAATTAAGGCCTCTTGTAGCTACTGTCGCAAATCATGAACATACGGATACTCTGACCCATTCAGAGGTTTACGTATATAGAAAGCAACAGAATGTCTTTAACGCGTTACAGTGAGTAACTCTCGTGAAATTCTCGTTAGATTCGCACTCATTTGGCCTCAGAAAACTCCTCCGAAAGTTATGAAACCGAAAATTCTCGGTAGATTCGCACTCATTTAGCCTCAGAAAACTCCTCCGAAAGTTATGAAACTGAAATAAAATATTTTTAGCATTTTTTGTTATTTCACTTTTACTTTCGATTCGGAATACGTAACTAAGACTAATGTTACATGTTACAAGATGTAAGAATAAGAACGCGTTCTGCAGATGGGATACCTAATAATGTGCCTTTTTATTTGAACGACCAAATCATGCACATAAAATGGTAAAATTGACGCTATGTACAAGAGAACATAATCAGTTAGTTTCTAATACTTCTTTCACACAGCCTAATCAAGATCCATTGTACAATATATCTCTTATGCACCTACATTATTTCACTAAATTGCAGAGTTTGGTAAATGATGATATATAGTCACCTGCAGATTGCCAGCTCCCTCCACATCCAGCAAGTCATCATCCTGAACTTTCAGACATTTGGCAGATGCCAGCAAAACCTTACACCTGAACCAGCACCCTCTAATTCCACTATCTTGACATAGTAGCTCTATCTTCTCATCCACCTTTAAAGGCAAAAGTCACTGGGATGGGGGTGATACAAACTCAACTCCTTGTATCTTTCTCAACAACCGTATTCTCAGTTTTGGATAAGTTGGTTCATGGTTAGCAGTTTGGTTTTCAAGGACTGAATCTCTGGGACCTGAACTGCATCCAAGCCCATCATCTCCATCAGTACTTCTAAGTCTCTTGCCCCACACTCTCATATAATCATTGCAGGTCAATTC
>JANZXR010000003.1:3459563-3485151 GCA_027575705.1 Erythroxylum echinodendron
TTTTCTTTATCTATCATTTCTAGTTTAGCATATATCTGATTTTTATCCCAAAATTGTAAAGGATTTTCTGTATAACATTGGTCTAGTTTTGAATTAATAGTATCTATTGTTAGATCTAGTTGTCTTAACTCTATTTGGTATTGTAATAAAGGTTGAGTTTTTGGAAAAATCGGTTTGTTAATATAACCAATATCACCACGCTTTGCTGGGCGAGGGATAAAGGAAATAGGAAAAGGTTTAGCATAAGCTGTTTTAAGACGTGTAACAGTTATCCAATGAATATATATATATATATATATCTCAAATCTATTTATACACCTATATCCATTAACGTCAACAAGTGTTTTCGTTAGCAAAATAGTATCAGAGTTAGCTATACAAACAGTACGTCAAGTGTTCAAATCGCAGTAATAACCATCCTGCGTTCCAACAAGTTTGTAAATCGAGTATCTCAGAAAACTGGGATCCGACAGGTGCTACAAACCTCGAACCGTCAAAAGCAACAGAGGCGTGGTGGGTGTAGAAATAGATTTGAGATTTGTTAACGTCAACACTTATTTTCGTTAACAAAATATATTTATATTTATATGTGTATATATATATATATATATAACGAATACAATTTTTAGAGTTAATTTCAAAAATAATAAATTTGGTTTTAGAGTTTTTTTTTTGTTGAAAATTTCACAGAATTTTGAATGGCAATCATCTTTTGTGGAACTTTCGAACTTTCAATTGATAAGGTCTCCGAGGCCATAACGTTAGAAGCCTAAAGCACGCTTGAGAAGAAGTAGAAGACTTGAGGGACTGTGAAGAGAGCCATGGCTTACTATCTCTGTTCTTCGTCTTGCTCTCTCTATCAGCCCCTCTGCAACCCTCTATCCTCATCATCTCGGGACCCAAAGCCGAAAAACATGTACCAATCTTTTAAGCTCTCTTCAGTGTTGTTACATCAGCCAAGAACCTCACTTTACATTACCCATGTCTCTTTGCACGACCCAATTCAACAAGACGCTGAAAAAGAGAACAATCTTCAATACCCAGATGGCAGAGTTAGCGTTTCCTCAAAATCCTATATCTGGGTCAATCCCAATAGCCCCAGAGCGTCACGTCTTAGGAAAAGATCCTATGATTCTAAGTATACTTCTCTTGTCAAAGTTGCAGAGATGTTGAATTCGTGTAACCCAAACGAAGAAGAAGTTTCGACAGTTTTGAGTGAGTTGGGTGATAAGGTTTTGGAGCAAGATGCTGTTGTTATTATCAATAATATGTCAAACCCGGAAAATGCGGTTCTTGTTCTCAAGTATTTTCGAGGGAAGATGGAGTTCAATCGAGAGGTTATTCTTTATAATGTGGTTTTGAAAGTGTTTAGAAATTGTAGGGATTTGAATGGAGCAGGGAAACTGTTTGAGGAAATGCTTGGGAGAGGGATTAAACCTGATAACGCTACTTTTTCGACTATAATTAGCTGCGCTAGGTTGTCAGGTTTGTATGATAAGGCAGTGGAATGGTTTGAGAAAATTCCCAGTTTCGGGTTGAGTCCTGACGATGTTACTTTCTCGGCAATGATTGATGTTTATGGTCGGGCTGGTAAGGTTGAAATGGCTTTGAGCTTGTATGACCGAGCTAGGACCGAGAAATGGCGGCTTGATGCAGTTACTTTTGCAACATTGATTAAAATTTATGGGGTGTCAGGGAATTTTGATGGGTGCTTGAATGTTTATGAGGAAATGAAAGCTCTAGGAGTAAAGGCGAATTTGGTGACTTATAACACTTTGTTTGATGCTATGGGAAGAGCCAAGAGACCATGGCAAGCAAAGAAAATCTACAAGGATATGACTGACAATGGGGTTTCACCAAGTTATGCGACTTATGCAGCTCTATTGCGTGCTTACGGTAGAGCACGTTACGGTGAGGATGCTCTTAAAGTTTATAGAGAGATGAAGGAGAAGGGGTTGGAGTTAAATGTGATTCTTTACAATACACTATTGTCTATGTGTGCTGATCTTGGCTATGTGGATGAAGGAGTTGAGATTTACAAAGACATGAAGACTTCTGGGACCAAGCCTGACAGCTGGAGTTTTTCATCTTTGATTACCATGTTCTCATGTAGTGGTAAGGTGTCAGAGGCTGAGAATGTTTTGAATGAGATGAATGAAACAGGTTTTGAGCCAGATATTTTTGTTTTGACGTCACTTATTCAGTGCTATGGGAAAGCACAGCTTACTAGTGATGTTGTACGCACAGTCGATCAAGTTTTAGAATTGGGTATAACTCCAGATGATCGGTTTTGTGGGTGTCTTTTAAACGTAATGACTCAAACCCCAAATGAAGAACTTACCAAGCTTGTTGAATGTATTGACAGAGTCAATACGAAGCTTGGTTTTGTTGTAAAAGTTCTGGTGGATGACCACAGCAATAGGGAAAATCTCAGGAAGGAAGCAGATGAACTTTTTAGTTCGATTGGCTCAGATGTGAGGAAGGCTTACTGTAATTGTTTGATTGACCTCTGTGTCAACCTCAATATGTTGGAGAAAGCCTGTGAATTACTGGAGCTAGGGCTTGCTATTGGAATTTATAGAGATATACAATCCAAGTCTTCAACTCAGTGGTCTCTTCATTTGAAAAGTCTGTCTCTTGGGGCAGCTCTAACGGCATTACATGTTTGGATAAATGAATTGTCTAAGGCATTCGAATCTGGAGAAGAGCTTCCACCTGTCCTAGGAGTCAATACCGGGCATGGGAAGCATAAGTATTCAAGTCGAGGTTTAGCCAGTGTGTTTGAGTCTCATTTGAAAGAAATGGATGCTCCATTTCATGAGGCCCCAGATAAGGTGGGCTGGTTCTTGACCACGAAGGTAGCAGCTGAATCATGGCTTAGATCTAGAAGATCTACTGTGGTCGTTGCTGCATAGCTAGTATGCTCATACAGATTCTCCTGTTTAAATGTGCATGGACTCTATGCTTTTGCTGGTTTCTCCACTTGTGTTGCTGATGCTGTCTCCTCCGCTGGAGAGTTTTTGTACAATCAGAAACAAAAATCTGTGAAGGAAACCATGGCTGGGTTACTGTTTTTAAGCATCTCTTGAGATAAAGCTACAATTCCTCCATTACCTCTAAAGATACGAAATTTTTATCCATTTTATCCAATATAGGCTATTTTCTAATGCTTCTATGATTAGTGAGAAGTTATTACTCGTCTCTAGTTCTAGCGGAGGTAATGACACGACTGTCTCAAAAATGCAATGTATACCTTAATAACTCATCAATGTATAAGTGAAACAATAGCATTTCATGCTCAGGCGATATATATGAAAACTCGTGTACTTCTCTGTTGCTCTTCCAGGGGCAAAACAGTTCATAATATATTAATACATTCCGAGTTTAAGCCCCATAAAAGCAGGAAGATAAGTTACAGTTCTGTTAAGTCATTCTTTAACAAGTTGGTGTCAAATTCATAAATTGATACAAGTTCTTTAGGCCCTATGATTAAGCTTTCATGTGTTAATTGCTGTTCCCATATGACGAAACAAGCTCTAGGTGCTAGGCTAAGAGGTGTTATCTTTCTTTGCTCGCTTGAAATGGAAAGTGTTCAGGAGCTAAAATATAGAAAAAAAAAACAGTTTAATCAACCATTGCAAAGCTTATATACTTGTATAGCTGTGAGTCATTCATACTTTACGCTTGTAGCGTGTATCTTGTATGGTTCTTGGCCGACATAAGAAGGAAAACGAAGAAAAGACTATCAAATTGCCGACAAGAAAGATTAAAAAAAAGAGGATTGTATGTAGAAACATAAAAAAGAAATCCAAAGCTCCAAGAAACTTTTAATCTGGTTAATATAGAAATGATTGACTTCAACATCATAATCTATATTATTTCCTCTAAGCCTTTGAGAACGTTCAAATCACATACAGTTTTGACCTTCTGATGAAAGTAGTGCAGTGCATTGAAGTAATAAGAGTGGGATGTCTCTCTTCTCTTACAAAATTAACGGAGTCAACAATCAGAGGTTGCAATACTGCGACGGGTTGCACGTTGAATTGCCTCCAACGTGAAAGAGCATTCTATAAATCCATGCACACCATTGTCTGGTTGATAGGGTTAGTGCTACATGGGGAACTGCATACGTGCACCTTGCTTCTCGCAGACAGAGAAGAGCAGAGTTCTCATCTACAATGGCGGAGAAGCGGAGTTCAAAGCCTCAACAAGTGTAGAAAACATCACTTCAGGTTATTTCTCTGGTTATGTACTGGTTCATCATAACCTGCCTTATGCACCATTGCCACCCAAAACCCAGCTAGAGCCTGGAGGGGTTTATTATCTCATGCCTACCATCAAGCATCCAGTTTGCAGGCAAATTGCTTCATCAAAGCTTCGCAAGCCAGAGACTTGTCGAAAGCAGAAACTGAGAATAGTGTTGACTAGGCAGCAGTTGGAGTTGCTGTTGGGAAATGACAACAAGTGTAAACCTAAAGCAGATAGAAAATGGCAACCATCTTTGGCTACCATTCCGGAGGTGCAGAAGTTTTAAACAAAAAATGCATATTCCAAGAGTTTTTCATTGCTGGTTCGATTTCAACCATAATTTCCCTTCTGAAAGCTTGTAACCCTATAATGGATGGTGGAGGAAAAGTTCTGAGGGAAAGAAACCAGGGAGGTTTTAGAGTTGTTGATTGTAAATTTTACTTGTAAGCAAATACTAGAGATCTTTGGTCTTCCTGTGCTTTTTCAGCCGCACCAGGATGACTACTACCTGTATATTTCAAATGTTTTGGTTATCATGATCCGCTCCAGTTAGAGATCAGGATTGAGTATAATGCTTTTTAAGTCCGAACTCAAAAATCTAAGATAGGATCATCATTTTCTTTTGTCTTCGAGATCTTTTCCAAATGGTATAATTGAACTTTTGACTAATTAAATTCTTCGAACTTAAACTCGCATCAATCAAATTTTCTTCAATAAAATTCAAAATTCGACTCCATCCATTGTTATATTCGCCAAAGAACTTCAATAATATGCATAAAATGATCAACGTGATCATGCTGCTGCACCGCAAAAGAAGTATGCAAAAACTTAATTACAGGCTTAAACTGCTGTAAGGTTTTATTAGGCAACTTAACAGGGTTTTTGTGACAGATAACAATAACATACAGAGGAAGAGTCCATGAGTCCGTCTCTTCAGTAAATTGACCCAAAGAGAGAGTTTGGAGCTTCCCCTGTTGCTAAGCAAAATCCAAAGACACGTTTCCTGAGCCAGCTTATTAATTTATGGGCTTGATATAACGAAAATTGTTAAGTTAATTAATAAAACGATTAATTTTTAATAAAATAATTATTAAAATATATTTAAATAATAAATTAAATGGTTCCAAATTTTTTCGAATAAATTAATCGAACTGGCTTTGATTTTTTAATTGATATTAGTACAACATGATTAGATGTAATCTTGTTTTGCAAAAGGGGACTGAATTTCGGGCAAGAAGACACTTAATCATGTTATCTTCCATGTCATCAGTTTAACTTTTTCTTAACACCCACCATTAAGTGATGATCACATGGAGGAAAAAGGCAATTATTCCTTGCCCAAGTACTACTCTTTCGGTTTAATTAGTTGTGAAGTTGCCAATTGAAAAGGGGGACAAAGCAACCGACCCATGTAAGGTATGGACAAAGCACATATACCTATTGCATTTCTTTGGCTTTCTTATACAATGACTCCTATGCCCTTTAACGTTATTAATTTTTTAATAAAAACATGTTTAAAAACTCTTTTCATCTTTAAAATTTTAGAAAAATTGTTGTAATTCTAAAATTTGCAAAACAACTCTTTTTTTAATTTCAATTAAAAAAATAAAACATATGCGGTATCAATATCACACGAATAAATATTACTTACATAATAACCTAATTCATTAAAGTCAAAACAAATTAATTTAAATTAATAATTTATTATGATTATTTTAAATTATTTAATTTAATTAATTCATATTAAATTTAAGAACTGAGTTAAATTATTATGCTAGTAATATTTGATTAATTCGTATATGACGCGTATACCGCTTGTGTTAATTTAAGGGAAGAGATTTCTTGAAAAATTAAGAATTATAAAAAATTTCTAAAATTTTAAAGATCAAAATCTTAAAAAAAGTTTATGAAATACAAATATGAAAGGAAATGTAAGCGCAGGAGGGCACTAGTGTAATTGAAAATATGAGCAGAAATGCAGAAGAGAATAGACGGAGAATCTACGCAAAAGTCAAAGATAAGATAGCCCAACTATTATTTGAAGGAAAAGAAGCAAACTTTTGGATTCAACTCTTTAAAACAGATATCTGATATCCATTTTCCATCTTCCCAATCCTCTCCTTACCTTCTTCTTCTTCTTCTTCTTCTTTTCTGTTTCCTTTGAGGTCATGGGGAACTGGGAAAAGCTGTTGCAGTACAGGCAACAGTTTGGTGTAGCAGTTATTGCTTCACTTGTCTTTTCCTCACTGGTATATGCAGCTCCTAGGATGCTCAACATTGTTGCATACTTTTGGCCTCTTTTTGCCTCAACGGGTGTGTTCTTGGTCTTGATAATAGCCTTTGGTGGTGGTGTTTCGAAGTTTGCAACCGATCAGGTTCATGTTGACAAAGCTGGTGAAGGGCTTCTTGATTATGTCTCAGGGCGTCCAGAGTACTTCCAGGAGCCTAGAGAATATGACTCATAGCAGACGAGGTTCAAGAACTCGCAATCTCAACGCATATAAAAAACTTGGAGAGACTAAATAAACATGAAGTTAGATGTAAATTTCACCAACAATCATATCCTGTCTGTGTTTGTTTCCTTGAACATTGTTAATATCAGGCCTGAACTGAACCCCAATAAATTCTCCTGTCACTCGATCTCATGAACTTATTTCCAGTATATTTCATTTTATCCACTTCTTGTTCATGTGCCAAACTGCTTCCAAGTTAACAAGCATAAATAGGAAAAGATCATAAGTTTCTTCAAAGCTTAACATGCACTTAATCCAAGTGAACGAAAAGAACATGCTATTCAAAGTAGTGAAAGAAGATTTATTACAAGAAAATAAGAAGCAACCTAGACGCACAGTTTCCATTGTTAATTCCCAGTGAAACTTACTGTTAGAATATTTTATTATATCTCAATTATTTAATTTTGACATTTTTATTATTGAATTTTTAAGATAATATTTAAAAATTCAAATCAAGATTTGGTATAAATAAGTAACACTCCTTATTTGAGAGTCGAGTTGGACTCTGGTATAAGGATTGTAGTGAAATTAGAAGTTTATCTCTAATTGAAGTTCAAGTAAATTATGTTAGATTATGGATAGATACCGTGTGTCTTTCTGATGAAGCAAGGTAGGCTTGCGTGAGTGATTGTTTTGTTGGTGTCTTGATTGATTGATTAAGCATGTATGGGCGCATTATGTTGCTGTTGTGTGAATTATACTGCGAGATAGATAAAGGAGTGTGGTTGTGTGCGTGATTTTCTTATCAAAAAGATTCCTATATGTGCGACCCCAGCTTCTGCACTTGAAATATTAGTGATTTGGTGAATGTTTTGGCTAGGCGTTTACTTGATAGGGTGTGCATGATCTTGCTTCTACTATAATACCCGTGAGTGATTTTGGTGATTCTTTGGTTTCAGTGTTGATTGCAGCTGTGAGTGGATTTTGAAACTCCGATCAAATTATTTTGGTGATTTAAGGGATGTTGCGTGATTGCTTAGTTTGATGATTGACTGAAAGTGTGTGAGTGAAAACTAGAATAGGATTACGTGTGTATCAGATTACGTTGAAGTGGAGTGTAGAATATTTCAAAGTAGTCGCAGATTGGGTAGGTGCGACTCTATGAATGTGTGACTTTTTGGCTGCATCAGTTTTGGTTGGCTGCAGATGGTGTGCGTCTACAACTCCATCTTGGGTAGCAACAATTGTTAATGATTTTTGTGTGGGTTGCGTGTATTTTGGTTAGCGATGCAGTTATGGATTTCTGAATCAATTAGTGTCATTGGTGAACAATAGTTAGATTAATCTTTGGAAGAGTTGAAAACATTAAGAAGTTGTTCTTTGTTTTTTTTTTCAAGTGTTCTTATTTATGTTAATTTTTGTTTAACTACTTGAGTTATTTATTTAGTGTTCTTTTGTTAAAAAATTGTTGAAAAAAATCCTCTATTAAGGCTAGCACGAGGTAGTCGAACTATTGGATATGAAATTCTTTCACGGGTTGTAAGGACGAAGGATAGTGTCAAGGGTTGAATGGAATCGGCTTAGTAAAACTTTGTATAAAACTGTTGTCGTTTGTGAAAAAATTAAGCTGACTGTGGTCCCCACAGATATAAACAAAGTATGTCGAAATGCATTAACAAATATCGACATCGATTAATTTGATGCATTTAATTTTTCTGATTTTTGGTTTTGCTAGAAACGAATGCGGCAAAATCTGAAAGTTTTAGAAACTAATACACCCTTTTTTATCAATGAAATAACAAGACGTGAATATGTGAATTCGAAAAGGAAAAAATCTTAGTTTCCACCTGTTTTGAAATGTTACATGAACATGGAGCAATTCACTTTACTTTGGTGGTGTTAATGTGAGATTTTTACTTAAATATGATTGAGAAGGCACAATATCTGATTCTGTCAATGTTCCTGATTGATCCACATCCAGCTTTTTGAATCTTTCCATTCCCATTGAGATATCATCCTGACTGATCTTCCCCATCTCCTTCAATGTGTGCAGAATGAACTCTGCAGCACTACAAAGTAATAATGGAAGAAAATAAAGCAGATAAGGGTAAGTATAGGTTATATTAAAATAACTCAAGAGTATGATCAGGTAATCTCACCTGACAACATTGTCATGATCAAGGTCTGCTGCCTCAAGGTCTGAGGATGTCAGGTTTCGGGATAGAATGTCTTTAACAAGCGATCTTTGCCTCTTTTCAGTGCATAATTCAGCAAGGTAGAGAAAGAATTGAGCTAAGCAAACTGTGCTGCTCAATATCCAGAATGCACCAAATATGCGACCATTGCTGGTTGAGAAGCTCTGATCTCCATAGCCAAGTGTAGTAATGGTAGAACATACACAATAAAACGCATCAACAAGTTCCAGATTCTCAGCAAGGTATAAGAACAAAGTTCCTACAACTACAAGCACTGCAAGAAGAGCTGTGACAAAAAGAAACTTGAACTTGACTTTAGATGTTTCAGCCTCCTTCATTAGGATCTCAGATGTACCAATCTTTTCATGCTTGTGAATGGCTCTAACAAAAAGGATCTCTTGCTTTTCTACTATATAATCTGCTGCCTTACTTAGAACTATCCCACAAAGAGCCATGCCTGAAAAGACGTAAACACAAGAGAGCAGCTTTGCCCATGTACTTTCAGGCACTAGGTCTCCATATCCAACAGTGGTCATAGTCACAACACAAAAGTAGATGGCATCAAAAAACCCATTGGTTTTCTTGCCTTCGAGCTGGTTCCTGATAAGGAAGAAAACAAGAGTTCCTATGCCTAGATAAAATGCCAACAATACAAAAACTTGTTCGAATCTGAACTTTTCTTTCTCAAAGAATGTTTCAATCCACTGTAAATATCGCCACTCATTTTGCTCTTGATATCTGATGTCTGATTCATTAGAACTCGTTAGTTGTCGACATCTTCTTCTTTGAAGGGCATGATTATCATAGGCATTTTGGGGACTATTTGCATCTGGAAGCAAACACTGGGTAGAGTCATCATTGGCCATCAAAATCTGATGAAAGTTGCATATGCTTCCAACCAGCCTGCATGAACTCGATGAATTTTTCAGGAGGTCAACTTCATGCATTTAGTTTACAGATTTAAGTCTAAAGTGATATAACAATCACTTCTGAACTAGGAAATGTAAGGTTTGTAAATCTGTCACAACATCATCAAGCCCTTTAAAGCTTTTTTCAGAAATCAAGATATTCAGGAAAAAAAAACCATGGTGTAAAGAACTAGAAAAAAAAATTATGAACTCTTTATTCAATCCTATCCCAAAATTGCTGACTGGAAATTAGACAGCACCAAAAAATCGAATTGAAAAAGAAGAATTATTTCTTACCTCTGGAATCTATCAGTTTTCTGGGTATTGAGGTAGTCTTTAATTGTTCCATTTCCTACAGGAATCCTAAAAGACAGGACCAAGTTGTAACAGCACAATCTTTTATTAGTAAATTGATTACAGGTGAATTCATAAGGGTCACTTTTGAATTTCTTTTTAATTTCCTGGAGGCTAGGAATTTTAATTAAATATTGTTAAATTGTAGGTTACTTAAAGTTTCTTTTTAAAAAAAAAAAAGAATAAAAACTCAACAGATATAGTTGGTTAAATCATAAATACCTTGAGCTATCTAATTTTTTTGATTCAGTTCTCAACTTTTCGATTCGATTTATTTTAATAATTCTTGTCATTAAAAATTAATCAATTTATTAATTAATCGATCAATTTTTATAAATTAATAAATCAAAACAAATCAATTAATATTCATTTAACAATCTTATTTAATTAAACTTCAAATTTTTTGATAGATGAGGATAATTTTTTCAATCATATATCAAATTCTTTAATTTTATTAATTTTTTACCAGTTTCATGATAGTCTAAAATCAGTTGAATCTTTTAAACCTCAAACTTCTTGTCTTACTAATTTAACTTTAACTTCAATTTTTAAAACATTGAAACAAAAGATAATTTAGTAAGATCGATTCGAATTTTACAACTCAATCCATCTTCGCAACTCATAAATGGTATGGTAGTATTGCTTCAATCATCATCATCAACAATTAATTGAAATCTTGCCGAAAGGTAGAGTTTAGAACGATCCAATAATACGCATCATAAGTTCTTTGTATTGAAGATTCGAACTCATGGCTTAATTTTGATTATAATTATTAAATAATTTTTAAGAGAATATAATTTGTAAACTATTATCTGTATTACAAAATTTACTTTTTAAATTTTTTTTATATGCTTGAGTAAAAGTTTTCTTAGACGAGAGAAAATCTGTTATAAAGACAGCTAATGTAAAGAAAATAGAAGATGCTAAAGAATTGCATAAATCTGCCGATGAATGATATCTATTCCATGAACATCGATACAAGCTTTATACAATAACTAAACACTTAAAAGAGAAAGATACACTTAATTACATAATATCCCCTTTCCACTAATTGTGTGATATGAATCATATTTTCTATCTATTTACGTAAAGTATATCTCCTATGATCAAGGAAGAAGATAAATTCCTTAATACTCCCTCTCAAGTTGGTGAGTGAATATTGTGAAGTCCCAACTTGGTACGCAACAGTACAAACTGATCTTTTCCCAAAGCTTTTGTAAAAATATCCAACAGTTGAAACTGAGTTAGGATGTAAGAGGGGTTGATCATGCCGGCTTATAGTTTTTCTCACACAATGTGACAATCTATTTCGATGTATTTAGTTCTCTCATGAAAAACTGGATTGGCAGCAATGTGTAAAGCGGTTTGATTGTCACACAATAAAGGCGTTGGTACCTTCGGAAAAACCGGCAGATCTCGTAATATATAATACAACCATGATAACTCTAAACAAGTATTTGCTGTTGCTCGATATTCTGCTTCTGTCAAAGATCTGGACACATTTGTCTGGTTCTTTGATTTCCATGACACAAGTACCCTGTGATTGATCTTCATGTTGTTCGACACCCACCCCAGTTTGAATCACAGAATGCCTTTAATTGCAAATCATTGTCAGATAATAGTAACAATCCTTGTCCGGGTGTCCCTTTCATATACCTGATGACCCGCAAAACTGCATCCCAGTGAGGCTTGCGAGGTTCCTGCATGAATTGACTTAGTGCTCTAACAGAATAAACTAAGTCTCGCCGAGTAACTGTCAGATAGATAAGTCTGCCGACGAGACACCTGTACTTGTTAGGGTCTTTTAGTGGTTCGCCGTTTGTGAGGCTCAATTTGAGATTTTGCTCCATGGGAAAATTTTCAGGCCGAGCACCTGTGAGACCAACATCTTCTAAAATGTCCAGTGCATATTTTCTTTGGGACATAAAGAATCCAGTTTTTGAACGAGAGAATTCTATGCCGAGAAAATATTTTAATTCTCCAAGATCTTTGATCCGAAAATGGTCAAGAAGACACTTTTTAAGATGCTGCATTTCTTTGAGATCATTTCCCGTCAAGAGGATGTCATCAACGTAGATGAGAACAACCGTGATCGACGTCCCTTGAACTTTTACAAACAATGAATAATCCGCCTTTGATTGACAATAGCCATACTTTTGAATAACATGAAAAAAAGTGACAAACTAATTTCGAGAAGCCTGTTTGAGGCCGTATAAAGATTTATTGAGACGACATAGCATATGCTTCCCCTATCGGCGAATTCTAAGAGGCAGTTCCATGTATACTTTTTCATTAACACTCCATGCAGGAATGCGTTCTGAATTTCTAATTGGTGTGCATGCTAGTTCCGTGAAGCTGCAATGGTCAAGATGCAACGAAATGTAGTCAACTTTGTAGTGAGGGAGAAGGTGTCTTTGTAATCTATGCTCTCGATCTGAGTATAGCCTTTGGCGACAAGCCAAGCTTTGTAACGTTCAAGACTTCCATCAGAATTGTATTTAATTTTGTAGAGCCACCGGCATCCAATGGGTTTATATCCCTTCGGAAATGGTACTACTTCCTAAGTGTGATTCTTTTGTAAAGCTACCAGCTCCGTTTCCATTGCTTTGCGCCAACGAGGATCTAGGACAGCCTGAGCATAAGATGTGAGTTCCTTCTAACATGTGATGTTAGCTAAAAAACTACAATGTGAATGAGAGAAACGATAGAAAGGGGATACCTGGCTCCTTGTGCAGGCTGGCTAGAAGTGGAATGATGAGCTCGGGATCCCATATCATAAGTGGCATGCCACCGTGGAGGACGTGATTCTCGCTGTGATCGACGTAAAGGAACGGCAGGAGGATCTGATGAAGAGGAAGGAGAATCAGAAGCTGGTGATGGTGGTGACATAAGGGAATCAAATGGTGATTGAATGGGCGATGAGCCAGAAGCCGAAGATGCTTCTTCAGATAACGGGATAGGAGATAGTGGAGAATCAGGTGATATCGCTGATGGCAGATGGGAATTGTGTGTGTCCGAATCGAAGGATATTTCTGGGAATGACAGATCGAGAGAGGTGTGAGGTGGCTCAGGCTAGGAAGGAGTGTTTTGAGATGTTTCTGAAAATGGGAAAATATTTTCCTGAAAGGTTACATCTCGACTAACTAGAAAACTGTTGGATTCAACATCATAAAGCTTGTAACCTTTTTGAGCTAATGGGTAGCCAACAAATAAGCATCTTTTCACCCTTGAATCGAATTTGTTTTTCGGATGGACCACTGTTACATGGGAGAGACAGCCAAAGACCTTCAAATGAGCAAATGAAGGCGGCTTATGATATAATAACTCGTATGGCGATTTTTGTGAAAGGATGGGTGTTGGTATTCGGTTGATTAAATAAACAGAAGTAAGAACACATTCTCCCCAGAAAGACAAAGGTAAATGGGAGAGCAAAGCTCGAGCAACAGTTATAATGTGGCGATGTTTTAGTTCCACTACGCCATTTTGTTGAGGCGTATAAACACAAGTGCGTTGATATTCAATTCCATTTTCTTTAAGGAAAGATTGTATAGGGAAAATTTCTATGCCATTATCCACGCGAATGGCTTTCACAGAGGCACGAAATTGGGTGTGAGCATAGGTGATGAAGGTTTTTATCAACTGAGGAGTTCCAGATTTGTTCTGCCCGAGGAATACCCACGTACACCTTGTGCAATCATCAACTATTGTGAGAAAAAAAGGAGCCCCAGAGTGAGTAGCAACTTTATGTGGCCCCCAAATATCAAAATGCAATAAAACAAATGCATTTTGAGTAGAAATGGTACTGGATGGAAAAGGTAAGCGTGTCTGCTTAGCCATAGGGCAAATGCCACAGTTATTATGGAACGCTACATTATTGATAGGAAGTAGATGGGAAATTTGTTTAAAGCGAGAAGTGGAAGGATGCCCAAGGCGCATATTCCATATATCGGGGTTATGAGAAACTTGACAAGAACTGATTGTACGTTGCTTTGATGGAGACATGAAGTACAAGCCACCCCGTTGTTCACCTGAGCCAATCGTTCTCCCCGTAGCCAGGTCCTGCAAAAGACAACCATTTGGAAAAAAAAGGATACAACAGTTCAGAGATTTGGTTAGTCTACTTGCTGACATGAGATTTAGGTTAAAAGAAGGTACACATAACACATCATTTAAGGTAATGTTTTGGCTAAATGGTATGGTGTTTGTTGTGGTGATTTATGTAGTGGAACCTGTAGGTAGATTAACTGATGGAATATTTGATGATTTCGTGCATGTGAGTAGTGTGGAATCATAAGTTATATGATCTGTTGCCCCACTGTCCAAGATCCACGGTTTTGCAATAATGAGATCATTATGATCATTAGAGAAATTCGACAAACCTGTTACATTGGCAAAAGCATCATTTTTACCAGAATTGGGCTTCAAATTCATCGCAGAAAGAGCATTGGCAAGTTGCTGGAGTTAATCTGCTGTGAAAACATGCATGATCTTACTACCATAATCATCTTGTGACGTTTGGGGTTCCACAACGTGGGCAGCTACATTGTTGCCTTGGCTACTGCGGCTATTTTGTGCGCCAATGTTGTTGTTTGAGTTCCATGTACCATTTTTGAGCCTGCAACAATCTTCAGTGTGTCCCTTTTTATCATAAAACTTGCAATGGAACTTCAAGGTGCGACATTCCTTAATTGTGTGGCCAGATCTGGAATAGTATTCACAAACTTTGTCTTTGTTGATCTTTGAGGGATTGTTCCCGCGCCCTTGTACTGCTGTAGCGATGGAAAAGTTCTATGTTGTTTATGATGATACTTGCATCTGGGTTTCTTCCTGAATTACCATGGAATACGCCTGGCTGACGTTTGGCAATGGATTCATTGCTAAAATATTGCTGCGAATATTCTTGAAGCTGTCATTAAGACCCATCAAAAACTGCATCATTTTATCCTCTTCTCTAAGGTCTCGATAAGCCTTCATTTGATTACATATTGTTTGTACGTGATATGTTTCCAAGTCATCCCAGAGAGCTTTGATCTTCGTGTAGTAAGAAGCGACTGACAAGGATCCTTGTGAAATGGTAGCAATATTCTTTTGGATTTGATAAATAGCCGTGGCATTTTCTGGGAAAATTGGTCTCGGAGATCTTCCCAGACTTCCTGTGCAGTTTTGGCATGAGCCACACTTTCTGCTATGTCTTTCTCAACCGAGTGTATTAACTATGAAAGAAGAAGGTTGTTACACTGGTTCCACAAATTGAATTCTACCGGTTCTGTAGTTGATGATGGAGGATCGATCGTGCCGTCGATGAAGTCGATCTTGTTTTTGACTTTTAGAGCATGAATCATAGATTTGCTCCATGATGAGTAATTTCCCCGTTTAGTTTCGTTGGAACAATTAGCTGTCCAGGTTGTTCAAAAGGATGAACACCATATGGTGAATTCTTGCTTGATGTTTTACCCGACGTTGAATTTTTGGTTGTTGTTTCATTCGACATGGTGCTGCGGAAGGATGGATTTCAATTGCACCAAGAACAATGCTCTGATACCATATAAAGAAAATAGAAGATGCTAAAGAATTGCACAAATCTACCGATGAATGATATCTATTCCATGAACATCGATACAAGCTTTATACAGTAACTAAACACCTAAAAGATAAAGATACACTTAATTACATAATATCTCCTTTCCACTAATTGTGTGATATGAATCCTATTTTTTACCTATTTACATAAAGTATATCTCTTATGATCAAGGAAGAAGATAAATTCCTTAATGACTAATCTTTTCGATACAATATATCAAAAACTTCTTGTCCTTTTGACCAACAACGTATCGAATTAATAACTAAACTTCAACTTTTGATTATGAGAATTATAAAATTTAATTATCAAGACTATTATGAAATAATTTGTAAATATTAACCATCATAAATATGTTAACGTTTACATTTCTAGCATTATCCGCCTTCCTTGTCTTCCTTATAAGTCTATACTTTCTTCAGCTTTACCGACGCCCACCAATGTGGAATTATTCCTTCTGGTGAACATGAAAGTTGGTGTGGTTCAATGATTCCCCTTTCTACATTCAGTGTCTCTGCATAACTGGCAAAGATTATCATAGTCAAGTCGTCCATTTCGATATGTGAAAATCCCTTTGTCTTCAGTTTTTTCGTTCTTTTGAGAAAAAATGAAGAAGAATTTGAGCAAATATGAGAATAGGGTAACACATTACATCCAAACTTAAGCTCTTATTGACTTGTTTTCATTTATCTATATCCATTTGTAACCATAAAACGCTATAATGTACTTATGCTTGAGCTCATGTAGTGAATGGATTATTTGGTGAATGGAATTTATGCATACGTCATCTTCTCCAATTATTTCATACATTTGACAGATTCCTTGCCTATGTAATGGGTACATGAGTTGTATGACATATTTAAAATTTTGGACCAGTTTAAACAATTAAATCATAAAAAATTTTGACGTAATCAATTTTTGGTTTAGTTTATTTTAATAACTTGTGTTATTAAAATCAACCAATTTATTAATTAATGGATAATTTTTCATAAATTAACATATTTTTGTAAACTAAAATAAACCAAATATTTTTATTTAATAATTTCTTTTTTAATTAAACGTCAACTTTTTTAATAGACAAGAATAGTCTCCTTCTTCAATTTTATCCCAAATTCTTCAATATATATCAATTTTATGATAGTTTAACATCGGTTGAATCTTTAAACCTTAAACATTTTATCTTATCAATCGGTTTAACTTTTTATTTAATTTTTAAAACATTGTATGCCAACTAAAATATAAAAAAAATCAAGAGGTGATTCAAATCATGAAAATAGTTTTTAAAAAGAATTTTTAATTTAATATTTTAGTAAAGTAATTAATCAAAAATAAAAAATATTAAAGTTTGAAAACATAATTTAAATTCAGTATATTATTTAATTTTAAATTATTAACTCATAAAATAATTTATAAATTATAAATTATTATATGTTTTCAACAATTTACTTAGGCCTTGTTTGGTAAATAACTTATCTGCTACCTTTTGGTGAATTGGAAGGTATTTAGCATGTCAAAATACTGATAATCATATTTGGTAATCTATGAAGTTTGCATAATCAACTACATCTGCCTTTTTTTTTTTGAAGTGTTTTGCTGTAATAGTTGAAAAATTAAGAGATGAAAAGACAATTTTATTAAAAAATTATTACAAATTACTATAAAGATGGGGATAGAGATAGAGATGGGGATAGAGAAGGAGAGAGATAGAGATGGGGATAGAGAAACATAAATTGTTTATTTAATTTACTCGAAGTAAAAAAACTCTAATTTATTCAAAAATTAAACTAAGTTGAAATTTTTTATTTAATAAAATTTTACGCTTCATATATCATTGTTTTTAAAAATTATTATATTTTTAATTAAATAAAATAAGTATAATTGAATTTGATGTTATACAATACAAGAACTGCTGCCAAATTATTTTATACAAACCAAAATTTTCTAATTAAGAAGAATTAAATCATTAAATTAAAAGTATTTTTATATTTAAATATTTTTAAACATAAAAATGTTTCTACAAATAGTTATTATATTTAAAAATTATTTCAATGTTAATTTTAATAGATAAATAATTAAAATTTTTAGTTCTAATTGTAAGATAAGACTAATTTTATTAAGGGATTACATTGTCATATAATTACAAATAAGTTTTATGCTTGTTAATAACTACATTTTTTCAATTTAGTTTTTAAAATTAATTTGAATAATTGAAGCATATTGAAATGTAAACATAAAATTGCGATTGAACCAATCGTTTCCAATTCTAATTCAACATAGTAATTGTTTTGCATGAATACATTCACAATGAAAGAAAAATACATTCATAATGAAAGGAAAAAACAAACTTTTAACAGGATTTCAATTACTTATTTTAAAGGTATACTAGGAAAAATCAAATAAAATTCATTAAATTCATTTACAAATCTTAAAAATTCAATCAATTGTTGTCGCTTAGTAACATTTAAGCAAACAAGTTAATGTTACATTCTCTGTTAGATCTTGTTTTGCATATCCCAACACCACTATACTATAAAATGAATGCCTAGACTATTTTCAAACAATAAACTGATGTTTTCACTTAAAATTCAAAAAATTAGTTCCAAGTTATTAGTATACATTAAAGTTAATTTTTGTTGAAAATATTAACATCATCAATTAAATCCACAGAAGTTGATATCAAATAATAAACAAAGAATATATAACAATAAGCATACGCAAGAAACCATGCTTGACTTCTTATCTAAGAGAAAAACTCATGTCTTTAAAAATTCTTTTTTTAAATTATATATTCATAAGTCATTTTTTATATAAATAATTAATACTAATTAGTTAATTTTACTAAATACTTTTAAATAAACAACTGATATTATCTATTAATCAAATCAATTATATTAATTCACTGTCAACTAATCGCTGATAGAATCAACTAATAGTTAATAGAATCTGATAATTGCCAACTATAGACTTAATATGCACTCAAACGATAATCATGCAATTTCACTAATATAAGAAGAACTTGAAGAAGGAAAGTGGGTGTCACGGCAAATATTAAAAGATAACAAGTAAATAGTTTAGTTATTAAGAAACAAACGTGGTGTTTAAGTGGACACGTCTCATTGAATCTTTTGACTTTTTTCACCTCATCATGTCAAATATTGACAACCAAACAAACTGCCAAACTCCTAAGAGTCGACTTGCATCTAACAAGCCAGCTTTTGTTTCCATCGCAAGCTAACATGAATAATGAATCTCTAATTCTTGTAATTAAGCATATGAATCATTGTGAAATGGTTGTTAAAAATAGTCCACGTTGTACTACATCGGTTTCTCCAGGAAGTGTACTATTGTTATGCTTTGCACTTTTTGAATGGAGAGCGAGTGAATGATGGCTACTTGCTTAGGTCCAATTAGGGTTTAACATATTTTAGGTGACTACTTGTCTAGATTGATCGGGGAAAACTGTCAATACTTCAAGTCTTCTTGCACGTATTGTTTTTTCATGACATCGCTAAAGATTATAGTTACCGAGAATGATGTTAATCAATTTCATTAATAATGAAGACTAATATTTTTTTGTCAGGAATTAGGCTTAATTTGGGGAAGTAATAGTAGTTGACAACTTATTGAACTCAACCTGCTGAAATGATAAGTACTTTATTTGTAGCAAGTACTTATGTGTTTGAGATTGTTGTTTTGGTAATTGCTGAAACGTGAAAATAAGTGTTTGGCAAGTACGGTTGCGATTGCTGAAAAGAGATAAAATGACTAAAAAGCCTATTGATTTAATAAATTATTAATTGTTGTATAAATAATTCAAAAATATATTATTAGTTACATAAATTTAAAATTATAAATATTAAAGTATTAAATTAAAATAAGAAAATATAAAAATAAATTTAGTAAATAAAATATTTCATAAAAATATATTATTAGTCATATTAGTTAAGAGTATAATGAAAAATAATACTTTAAGTGAAAGTTATTAATGAAAAGTAAAATTTCTACCGCAGAAGCAGTTTCCTACCACAACTCTCTTTCTGTTTATTGATTTATGCGGTAGCACCGTACTTTTCTCTAACCTCCGATTATTTACTGCAGATCCAAACATATGACTGCATTTAAAAATTGTGGTAAATAAATATTTATTCCAACCACACCGCAAATCTAAACACAACCTCATTTTTATAAGTTCAATTTACTTAAATCTCTTCAAGTGAGGACCCAAATAGTTATAACTTATTAGTAAAAATGTCTCCAATATTACCTATTACTATATTAAAAAAAGCGTGTTTACTTAAATCTCTTCAAGTGAGGACCCAAATAGTTATAACTTATTAGTAAAAATGTCTCCAATATTACCTATTACTATATTAAAAAAAGCATGTCCATCTAATTTAATTTAATTTAATTTAATTTTAAATTGATGAGTTAAATTTAAATTAATCGAATTCAAACTTGTGACAATTACCACATTCGATTTGATTTAATACGAGTCAATTTAGATAAATAAAAATGTTTTAGTCTCAATTTCATTAAATTTTAAATTGTTCAAAATTAATAAAATTAAGTTTGAATCAAAAAATAAAATTGGTTGACCCATCGAACCACTCCTATCCTTAAGGGATAAGCAATTTTAAAGTAGTTCAAATTTTGAATAGAATTTTAACCCAGTGTCCATAAAGCCAAGTCACGTTCTTCGCCAGAAAGTGGATAGTAGATTAGATCAACTAAAGAAAAACAGATAAGAAAGTGGACGAAAAGGATAACCACCATGACCATACAAACGACAATGATTAATAGAAACTTTTATTGATTGAAAATTTTGGTTACAACTTTTTGTTCTCCCTCAGAACAAAACAACTATGTTGTTCATCATGTCCAGGTCACACGTTGCCTTATTAATCTTTCCTCAGAACAGAATCTTATGTATAATTAAAAAAACCCACCAAGAACCTGACTAGAATTGCCAAGTAGTTAGATCACCATCACATGACATGGACAATGACCATGCATTATTTGTGCAACAACTACTAGTTCTAGTTCCGTTGTCAAGCTTCACATGATTGTGCAGGCTGTGGGATTTTCTTCGCAGATGTAATCAGAGCATTTGCTCACGTAAATCCTCCGGCATCCACTGCCCCAGCTGTCATACACTGGCCTTCCATAGCCACCGTAGTAAGAGTCATAACACGGTGGTGGTGGCCTACCGTGGTCCCGATAACATGGTCCCCACCCGTAACCCTCATAACATTCCCTACAACAATCCCTTGGTGGGTAAGCCGGTGGTGGTGGCAAGGCCGGCGGAGCTGGTTCAGTCTTTGGCGGTGACGGTTTTTGGGCCGGTTCAGCAGGTTTTGGTGGTGCTTCTTTAGGCTTTTCGGGTTTGGTTTCTGGGGGTTTCGATTTCTCCGGTTCAGGCTTAGGCTTCCCATTTTCCTTTGGTTTTTCAGGCTGTTTAGGTTTCTCAGGCTCCTTAGGCTTTTCAGGTTCTTTGGGTTTTTCAGGCTCCTTAGGCTTTTCAGGCTCTTTCGGCTTCTCTTTAGGCTTCTCAGGTTCTTTTGGCTTCTCTTTAGGCTTTTCCGGTGGCTTCAGGATCTCAATTCCCAGAATTATATCACCACCTTTGCAGCATATCTTTTGCTTAATCTTCTCCGGACTGCAACACACCACAGTGATAATCACCGCGTTGTTCTTTTCATCGTACACCTGGTTCTCAATTTCTCTTGTTCACAAATCCAAAATCCCAGACGAACAAAACTAAGTTACTGTGTCCATCTTCGTGTTCATACTGAATTTAGACGCAATTGGAGATTAAAAAAGAAAAGGAGACACTCACGAGGAATTTTGCACAGCACTTTCTTGATCTTCTTCTTGCATTTCTCGCATTTCAGATCAACCTTAACCACCATTGTCGTTACCTGTAAAACAGTACGACACTTGTATGTACACGACTCTTACAAAATCCAAAATCATATCTCAGTTCGGATACTGCAATTAGCAGACAAGAAACAGAGTTGGAAGACTCTGAAACATGGTACGGACATGGAAGAATGAGCATTGGGCAGGGTGTACATGTAAAAGTAAAAAGAACCAATAACACTGGGCCACAATTAAAAGTTAACAATCTTCTAAAAGAACATAAGAACCACATAATTCGAAGGAAAAGACAAAATGGGTGTTTAGCAGATAAACAAAACAGAGAAACATCATCATAAAAGCTCCTCATCACATACCTTCACATCCGCCATCGCTGTTGTTGCAGAGAAACGTTGCTTACTCGGGAAAGGCTTGAAAGAAATACAAGTGTAACCGACGGGTTAATAACAAGAACCTTGTAGATTAAGCTAAAGTTTGCATCTTTAATCAAACGGAAGCCATCGAACCCGTACAATAACAAACCAACGAGAGACGAACAAGTGGCTAATTCGGTGTTGAATTTCAGATGTTCATCATCAAAGTTGTCGTTACCGCTTTTATTGATTGATTGCCGACGCCTTAAGCCTATCTTTGGTTTGCATGTGCCTGCTTTGATTGACCCACTTCACCTTCTGCAATATATAATATATATGAATTAGCAATTCAATATTTTATATTCGGAAAGGAAGTGTTACAATGTTTGGTCAGATTCAATAATAAGCCATGTCATCCCACATGCCAACCGTACACGTGTTCCGAGACCTAGTGCCACGCATCTTTGCATCACCCTTAAGTTATGGCCTGAGGGGGGCCATTCTAGGGGCGGAGTCTTAAGGGGTTCCCTTAAAATCAAAGTCACCATCTTCGTAGCTCCTGGTACTGAAAAAACAACAAAAGAAGAAGAAGAAACAAAAGAACGAAGCATGAGGTATGTGGTGTGGGCGGCTTAACGGTCCTTGATATTCTTAGTATGAGTAATCGTCCGGCGATTCGACTTTCAGCTTGTGTTTACCTTAAAATATTAATCATTTAAAATTTAAAATGTTTAAATAAAATAATATTATTTTTAATATTTAAAATTTTAAAAATATATTAAATAAAATTAACTCGAATTCAAATATTAATATGAATTCAATATTATTTTTAAGATTTATTTATTTGATTATTGGGAATGGATAAATCAAGAACAATAACGGGGTGTGAGTATAAGTTGAAATAAAATATTAAGAATAAGAAATGAAGGTATCTTATTGGCATATATCAAGTTATTATTATAATATTTTAATTTTTATCATAATAATACGGTCAAAATAACTCTTTTATATTAATTTCTTAATAATTATTTTATTATAATTATTTTTATTCTTATCGTATAAATTATTCGCTATTTACTTAATGAACACCTACTTCTTATTATAGGTTGCACCGACAACATGTGAAAAGAAAGCTTATAAAGTCTTCCTTTTAAAAGGACAGAGGAGATAGAGTACCGTGGGCTCCATGATTTGTCCAAGATTGTAAGCCTTTGAAAGCAAAGTAAAGCGTAATTTCTTAAGTTCTAAGTAATTCGGGTTTGTTGCTGTGGGTCAAGCCCAAGGGGTAGCGTTCATATAGGTTCACTCTCTTTATATCAACCACAAACCAGTACTTAAACGTAGGTATTAGGTATGGTTTGGAAGTACAAAAGAAATTTGAGTGGAGGCTTGAGAAAAACTGAAAGTAAGGCTTAATAATTATTGCGTGTAAATGAAATTTATTTAGTGAACGCCCAAAATAATTATGGTTGCAAATTTTATCTTTATAAAGAAAAAATATATTCATATAAAAGAATTTCAGCCCAATTTTTTTATAGATTTTTTCATAAAATTATGTCATTTTATTCATAAGAGTCTCTATTTTCTTAAAAATTTTGAATTGAAGGTCCGATCAACTTAGCCTTGATCTGCTGATTTTGGACCAAGCCAACCTCGCCCAGTTTTCATCTATAAATAATTGGTAGATTGTTTGAGCAAATTTATATTTTGATTAACTTGAATGTATTTCTTTGATCTTAAGTTAAATCGGATTAGATTGTAACATCGAGACAACATTCTCTATTTTTGTGCTGCATCTCATATGAGATTATACGAAGTCTTATAATGTAGGATGTAAAGACTTTCTTAAAATTTTAATTTGTAATAAAACAAGGTATTTATATAGCATTCGTGAAAGAACAAAATAATGAAAGAGTATTATCGGGCCTCTAGTCCAAAATAAATGAGATAATGGAGAATCTATTTGTACGGATACGTTGAACTCAGACCATGGAGCCAATGCTTTCCTCTCGTCGTTGTCTCTCAAATCCTTGTATAAAGAGGAAGTCATTCTGGCAATAGGTCGTACTAGATCTTAACTCTTACCCTTTTTTTTTTTCCTCACAAATGATTTAAACTTCGAGAACTTTAAATTATGGCCAAAAGAGCAAAACAATTCCTAACATTTACACTAATATTTAACATTTTGGTACAGATTCTACATTTAAATGAAAGTGGATCCCTCCTCCATTTAAGCGTAGCATTTGGATTCTCCCTATTAAGCAGCGTATGATGCTTATCATAAACGCAACATTTCTTTTTTGAATTTTTTAGTCTTAAATGAAGTGTACGATGCTTTAACCTATCATATCGTTTTCCTTCTTCACACACCATATTGAAGCTTAGGAGTCGTTGGTTCTATCCCTGTTTTTGGCTAAATTCTGTGTTTAGGATAATAATTAAATTCAATCCTTGAAATATGACTGAAAGGAGTGGGTGTGGTAGAAATAGGACACCCCGCCATTGGTGATGGCGGGATTGCTAAGGTGGCAAACACCCCGCCGTTGTGAATGACGGGGTCGAATGACTCACCCCGCCATTTGTAATGGCGGGGTCGAATGATTCACCCCGCCATTTGTAATGACGGGGTGACAAAGCTTCACCCTGCCATTGGAAATGGCGGGATACTGATCACCCCGCCATTGAGAATGGCGGGGTGCTGTGCTCCCTGCCACTACCCCGCCATTGGGAATGGCGGGGTGGTCAGCAATAATGCTCACCCCGCCATTCCCAATGGCGGGGTGAGCGCTATATATACCGAATGGCGGGTTGAAACCCGCCATTCGGTGTTGCAACAAGAAGAGCTTAGGGTGATTTGCCGTAGTTATAAAGGTATGATTTTCAAAAATTGATAGTTTATAATTTCTTGTAGTATATATATGTATTATGGTTGATCTTTTCTTGTCATTCACAAATTAGAAATTTATGAATTTATTGTAGATATGTTAAATTTTATATTAAATATTTGTGATGTTAATTTTTAAGATTATTTTGCCAATAGTTTAAAAATACGTTGTGGATTGTTTGATTTATCTAAGTCAATAAGACTATGTTTTGTTAGTTTTATCGTTATATATATGAAGAATGTTAGAAAAAAAAATTTGTTACACAATATGAGAAGCATTCATTCCTTACAAAGAAGGGAAGAGTGAAAATTTTAATTTGGTTAAATTTATTAACAGCTGTTATGTAAGATGATAAGAAGAACAATGTGGATTATACTTTTATGTTTGAAGCTAGTTTTATTTCGTGATCATGTAATAATTTATCAAATGTCATCTTTTCAACTATATACACTTAATTTATTGTTATGACGGCTTATGTTATTATTTATATTAAATATTGTCATGTTAATTTTTAAAATAATTTTGCGTATGATTTTTTATATAATTTTGTTAAAATTTTGTTATGTTAGTTAAATGTGATATTTTATCAACTTATAAATTTTTTGTAAAAATTAAAAAAATAATACGTAAATATTGAATCCATGTAAATTATTATGAATTTATATATTGAACCCTACAAATATTAGAAATTATAGATTGACCCGAAAATTGTTAGAATTTATCATTTCATCCAAAAA
>JANZXR010000003.1:3485251-3516466 GCA_027575705.1 Erythroxylum echinodendron
ATCCCGCCATTCCAAATGGCGGGGATGCCACCAACCCGCCATCTCTTTTGGCGGGTTGTCTTATTTTCGTCCCCCCAGTTCTTTTACTCACATTTCAAGGATTGAATTTAATTATTATCCTAAACACAGAATTTAGCCCCTGTTTTTCTATTGTTATTTTTTATTTTTGTTTCTTATTTTTTTTTAAAAATGAAAACTTATTGGGTTTAAATTTTTAATATAAAAACTGAAAATAAAACTTGTTTGGTTAAAATTTGTAATAAAAAACTAAAAACAAAAACCTATTTGATTTTATCATCCAATTTATATTTTTTGTAATTATACTCTTATGTGTAATAATTATAATATAATACATTATATTATAAATTAATTAATTATCATTATAGCTAAAATTAAAATATATGCAAATCAAATAGTATTAAAAAACTACACATTAATTGTGTATGAAAAAATTACATAAATTAAAAATTATATTAAGTCATTCTAATCAATAAAATATGTCCATCATACTATAATTCTTGAAAATATAATAGTACTATCATTTATAAAAAGAGACATAAATAAATTAGAAATAATATAATCACTCCACATTTGTCTAGCAATTTTATCTTACTTCTAAGACATACCTAGAAGTTGTGCTGGAGTGATATTATACTCCACTTAAGAACTTGCGTTTTCATTTTCACTTTCTCTAATTTGTTCTTCATTTTCAGCACAACTTTCAAATAACTCATCGGTTTGTCAATACATTCTAATATAATTTTGTATAACATAACAAGCAAGAACGATGTATTTTTGTTTCTTCATATTATAACACAACATGTTTTTAAGTATAAGGAATCTTGCTTTTAGAACGCCAAAACATCTTTCAATAATATTTCTTAATAAAGAATGCATGTAGTTAAATAATTCATGTGGACCTTAAGGTCTTCCTCCGTCTCTATAATCTCGCAAATGATATATTTCACCTCAGTATGGTGAAAAAAATAGACATATTAATGTAGCTTGTATCAACCAAATAGTATTTGCCTAACATATAAAGAATAGAATATTAATAAAAATATTAAAAATGAATCATAATTATTATGTTTATTTAAAATAATATATTACCTTGTGGAGGCATAGGAAATTGATTTGCTGGATTTGTTACTGTTTCTAAAAGAACTCAAGAGTCATTTGTAGTACCTTCCCATCTAGCCATTACATAAGTAAAACGCATGTTAAATGAGCAACAACACATAATATTTTGGATTGGATTAATTCTTATGCCCCGGTGTGGTATTTGTTCATCAGTCGGAACATGTGCATCAATATGTGTCCCATCTATTGCTCCTATACAATCCTAAAAATTAAAATATATATTAAAATAATTATTAATCATAAGAAATAATTAAAATAGTAATTGAATATATGAATGTATCTGAAAATATGGAAAGAATTTGGAATTATCTTGAATCTCAGATGGTGTATTAGTAAAAGATGGTGAAGTAATGAATCTTTTTACAAGATTAACTGCATATAAAACTTTACGATAGTACTTCGAAATTGTCCAGGTCGAATGTTGAAAGCATTTTGCATTGACTCTAGTTGTCTCACTATGCCTTGTAGTCATCAAGAAAATTGCTACTTGTTCCTCCATAGTCAAATGACTTGTTGCCTTTAAGCCTCCTAAACTCTTCAACTCATCACATGAGCTTAAGAAGATTATCTTTCTCATTCTTAATTTTTCATAAATCCTTATAGAATTCCCATTTAGCAGTTCCATTATCCAATCAAGACCTGGTAGAGCAGAAGTTCTACATGATTGCTTTTGTAGAAAAAAAATATTTGTTCTCTCCCCCAGCTAGAGAAATAATGATTACCTTCTTATGTTCATCATCATAATATGATTTAAAATATAATAAGAAATTCATGTATCTATAATGAAAATATTAAATAATTAATAAAACATTCAATCAAAAAGTTTAACCGAATGTAGACAAAATATTTATATATTAAGTCAAATTTTCATACAAATCACAAACTTAAAATATTCAAACTATGGAATAATGTTTAAAATAAAAGTGTCAAATTAAGAATTCGATATGCAATAACATGAAAATATAACTAAAGCGACATAATCCAATGTAGCTTCCTTGTATCTATCATCTTCATAAAAATATCCCTATAAAGTGAAAAATTATGTAAAGCCTTTATAACTTTTCCATATTGCATATCATCAACGCCCAATTCATCTAAGGACTTCATACATTCCATCATTATGTTACACTCTTGAGATTTACTCTCTGCAGTGGATGATATTTCACTTAGTTTTTCTCAAGGAAATCATTCTTCCTTTTTGATTGTTCACCAAGTACAACTAAGACCTCTTTTAGAATGTCAGAATGTGTCTTCTTTGCCTTTTTATTCTTAGGAGTTTCTTTCTCTTAGACATAGAACTTATATCTTGATCTTCTTTTTCTTTATGTGAATAATCTTCATCAACATCATTTTCATGTTCCTTTTCTGTACTATTCAATAGAGATTTAGTTGATGGATGTGCATGCACATCAGTTGTAGTAGTATCTTCAAAAATATGACATAAGTCTGAAAATACCTTACATTTTTTTTCTTAATCTGTGAGCTATTTTAAGCACTTATAATGATGAAAAATGAATATGAGAATAAATATTTTATAATATGATATGTTAATAAAAAAACACATATTTACCTTAAATAGATTTTCCCAATATTCATTTGTATCATTAACTTCACCAGTAACGGAGTTGTAGCCGATTCCTGTTTCTTTCAATAAGTTCTTGAAATTCTTCAATCTAACCCTTAATCCATTATACTTATTCTTCAATTGAATATCAGTATACTCCTTATTGAATTTTGTTTGAAGCCCTGCCTTAATATTCTTCCATCCAGATTTGGAAAAGGTAGTAGTGGTTCGATTTCCCTTCTTCACTTCATCAACCATCAAGGAGACTAAATACATCTCTATAGTATCACTGCATACACCATCTTTTTCATTTGTTTCCACACAATTATTGGAATCGTTCATATTGTTCAAACCTTCCATCACTAAATGTAACCATATATAAGTGACATGAATTATAACAATTTCTACAAAGTATTAAATGATAAACATGGTTCAAAATAAACGTGAGACAACCATATTAAACGCTAAATTGCTTTAAGTGTATGGAAATGATTGAACAAAAATAAAGGTGTAATTTGAAATAAATATGTAAATTTAAGCAAATTCATACTATATCCACGATGGTCAAACCAACAGCCCTCCATCTGACCCCATTTCGATCTCATGATACAACTTCCTTCTTTTTCTCGTTGCTCCTACATGTAAGCTGTGTCTTCCTCTTTCCTTCACAATTCTATCCATTCCTTTTCCAACCCAATGTCTAATATTGGAACAGTAGACTAGGAATATGCGAGAAGGAATTGGTAAAGCAGATGTTGCATATACATACAAGATAGTGCGAAAGGAAGTTAGCAAAAGTTCTAGGAAAATCCTGCATGATTGTGCTCTAGAGTTGTCCAAAATTTTACCTGTTTATGGAGAAAATTGAATCCCATGATTCATTGCCCATGTAGCGATCACTGTCATGATGAAATAGAGCATAACATTGAGGATTACGAGCACAAAGGTTGTTGATTTAAATGCTTCAGAAGCCATAGCCTAGAGCTTAAAAGCAGGAAGAGAGAAAGAACTTGATCTGTGTCATAGCAGAAGAGGGCTTTTTATGCAAGGTGAAGTTATTTGGTTTCAAAGGAACACCGCTCATTCTCAGAAGACAAAGAAGGAGTAAAGTGTTACGTGTAATCCTCAATCTACTTTGATATATTGTTAAAAAAACTATTTTTTTGGCTTCTGGACACATTATTGCCTTTAGAACAAGACATGCATGCTCTGTCTGGTACCTCATGACAGAACTCAATTCTAGTTGTTGGATTTTTTATGGATGGAGATAATTTATGCTCCTAGATGGCACAGATGCACCTTTAGCCTGTAAGAAGTGTCAAATTTTAGGAGAACCAAACTACATTTGAAATGTTCTTTAAGCATCCAAGCTTCAAATTACTTGTCGAGATCACATTATAGTTAAGAATGAGATTTTCTTGGAATAATGGTTTCACAGTTACCGTAAATAGTACAAGGCAGACCAATGACATTTGACCGAACTATCCGTTAATATATAGAAGTTGTCATAAGTAACAGACTTTATGCTCCAATGCAGGAAAGAAATTTTATGCAAGTTTGGAACAGATTAGCTCTTTCAGAGAGCATTTAAATAGAAGAACTTAATTTTCATATTTCTATATATCTTAAGTAGTCGGAGAAGTTATTATATAGACCTAAGCCATAGCAATTAACCCATAATCTGCTTAAAATGCAAATTCTCTAGGTCTGCCTAATAACTTCATTTTAAATAAAGGCGATGCAACATTCTCAAAGGCATTAAAAAAAATGTTTAGTGATGCTCAGGATATGGCCCTACTGGTGAAACGGAGATAACCCATGCTATATGCTCTACACAAGATATACGCCACTGGTTTCTCTCTAGTGTTAGAGATGTCATGCTGTATGCAAATTAATGAATAAAAGAATGAGAGAATGCTTTGACTCAGGTCTTGTATGGTCACCATAGTGACTGTTTGTACCTTACCACGAGTCGTCATATTAGCAACACTTGCTGGTGGATAACCTACCTCCACATGTATGAAAGACCACACAAGCAAAGTAACCAAAGAAATCGTAAAATCAATGAATTAGAAGAAATGCTACAGTAACTTGCATGGGTACTGTAGCATAATTAAAAATAAATCTGTTCATTCCTTTGTGCTGTAATCTATAAAGGTGAAGATCTTCTAAAGGCCAAAAACATAAGTAACGCCGCAAATATGCGGAGAAATCACAGAAACAAACTAGCAAACAGATATGAAAGCAAGCATAGATAACAAATATATGGAGAAATCGTAAAAACAAAATAACAGAGATATAGTACAGTAACAAGCAACAAAAGCAAACAAAAACCTGGATCAATCGCCAAAAAATTGTAGCAGGGCTTTAAAGATGCAGAAGATAAGTCGGCGTAAAGAAATTGTTTTAGAACATATGAAAACCTGTTGTGATATATTAGGGAAATGTTTTTTTTTGTTTCCATAAAATGGTTGTGGTTGTTTATTTTTGAAAACAACACAATGCAGACAATAACGAATCAAATGTGTTTTAGGAGGAATTTTTTTATAAAAACCATAACAAGAAACAGGGAAAAAAATGAAAACAAACACCCCCTTAATCTATCGCATCTTTTCCTTCTTCCTAAATCTAATCCCTAATTATGTTCTTTTTCACGATTTGTGTTTGATTAGTCCCTAAATATTCTTGAGATAATTTGAATCCCAAATTATATTCAGTTTAATCCCTAATTTATGTTCTTCCTTCTCCCTTAATCCAAAAATTCTATTCAGTTCAATCCCTAGTTTATAGCGTTATTCCTCTTCTTTTTCAGTGAACAACAATTTAGGAGCATCGCTAACTTGTTTGGAATGATTGATGTTCTTGTATCACAACCCCCCTTCACATCTGCCATCAAAATGATATTGTCCACCAACCCTTAAGAATCGAGGATCAATGCCACCACTACGGTGAATCAGAGGTAACATCTGCTGTATCTTCATCATTTGTTCAATTTTTTCTCTTTGAATGCAGCTTTGAGACAATGATATGGAATTAAATCTTTTGATTTACACTTCTTCATACCCTTATATGTTGTGTCTTCAAGTTTTCTTTTAATGTGAGTAGAAGTTGAATTTGTGAATGCTTATGATTGGTATGAGCATGGAAGTTGAATTCAATGATTGTTTTGAGCGTAGAATGTGAATGTAAATGTAAATGGAAGTTGGAACTCACTTTGAATGTTATTGGAAGTTGAGTTCGATGATTGCCCCGGGCATTGATTTAAAAGATAATTGCTACTGGCAAGGAGAATATTGGGTGAATATACAATAATAACATTGTTTAAAAAAGTCTGATTGTGCATTGTCTTTGTTGAATTTTAATGATTGTGAAGGAAGTTAGTTGATAACAAATAATTAAGACATTTTGTAAATGGTTGAGAAGAAAAAGTTTTTTTTTTTGTGAAGCAAGACCTTTTTTTTTTGTGAAGCAAGACCTTTTATCCTTGGCTTTCACAATAGGAGTTAAGAAAAAGAATGCATATTTAGGAAGAAACAATGATGACTTTTTGACCAAATTCTTGACTCAAGAAGCAAGGTAAAAAACAAAAGAATACAATGGATAAATGTAGAAACTATTTATGTGCACCAACATTAATGCTTAAAATTAGCAACAGGGAAGGTAATATTGTAATATAAGTCGATACAACTTAACTATACTTCGGATAGAGGATTCATCTCAGGGACTTCAACTAGTTAAGGAATAAGACTCAGTCCATAAGCATAACTTTAAGAAAATTAAGAGAACTAACTCAAGAACTTGTTTGAAATTATTTAGGAATTAACATAGTCCACATAGTATGGCATTACATTATTAAATGTAGAGCTCAACTAATTTTTTGCCTATACACTTCTATTTTCACTAGTATTAAGCTAATTAACAAGCTTAATTAGGCATCACAAAAGCATAATTAAAGAACTTAATAACGCATACATCGCCATTTCTCCCAGTAGCTAACTTAAGCAAAATTTAAGGTTTTTTCATTCACTCTTCATAAAAGAATCTCTCGTATACAATTAGCTTGTAGACATGAGGAAGAAGACAGCACGTTAGGTAAGATGAAAGGATAAAAAAAGCAATATAATATTGTTGTTAAAATGTTCTTTGAGCTTGTTGTAGAAAATGCATGCACTAATTCATTATGAGAGAAATTAACTATAATGTAAATCTATGACTAAACTTTTTACTTGAGGAATTACCAATTCAAGTTGGAATTATCTAGAATGATTAGGTGTAAACTGTTTATAGGTGGCTTTTTAAGTTCGCAAAGTGATTATAACTTGAATAATTGCTAACACAAATTACTTTAGAAGTCTTCACAAGAATTTTAGTTCAAGATCTCCCAACATATATAAGCACTTTAGGAAGTTCTATCGACCCTCTTAAATCACCTATAAAAGGACACTGTTTGAGATTTCTTACATATTTTTTCCACCTTTAATTAGGAGTATTAAGAATATTAATATCATTTTGCAGTGATTACCCAAAGATATGAATGTGACGTCTTCGACTAACACTACATTGAATTCAAATAATGATTATCTAGTGTGTTATTGTGGTTTAATAGCTCTGTTGAGAACTTCATAGAATGATAAAAACCTAAGAAGAAGATTTTATGGATGCTCTAAATATCGTGTAAGTTTATGTTTTGATAAGTTAAAATCGTTTGTATATATGTCTAACATTTTTGTTGTTAATTATTAATTTTCTTTCAAGATGGAAGATGTGATTTTTTAAAGTGATACGATGACAAATTTAACGAAAGAGCTACTGTAAGTAATTCATAACTTGAAGAAAGAAGTAGATAGTTTGAAGCAGGAGGCTCAACAAACCACAATTGAATCACATGCAACATTGAAAATTGAGGAGCAAATAAAGCTAATGAAAGAAGACATTGTTTTGCTGGCAAAAGAGAGAATTGAGTTTAAATTTGTTGTATTGATTATCGCAATAGGGGTTTTTGTACTTATAGTGAGTTTTACAATATGGTTTGTTATGAGTAAGTAGAACTAAATTGTACTATTTTGTTTAAAACTTGAATTATAAAGAATGAAAAATCATCATATGGACTATTATATTCTGCATCGTTTTTCGTCTTTATTATTTTGTTATCCTTGAAGTTTCCTTAATGATGCCTAATTAATAGTTGTAAAACTCATGAACAACTAAATACCAAAGTGATATCACAATAAACAATTGGATTTGGCACAATAGTAATTATATACTAATAAATAATTGGAGCAATATATATAAAGGTGATTATATCAGTAAAGTGATTGTATCACAATGCGTTTATATACAAAAGTGATTGGATTTATCTGTCCATATAAAAAAGATTCTCTAAGGATGTATTAACTAAAGTTCAAAGAACACATAGACAACATTAATGTAAAATATGTGAATCAACCACATTGCTTCCCTCATTTGCATTTGACTGAGAAGGTTGATCATGTACTAGTTGACTCATTGATGATCTCCTCCTTATTACTTTAGTTTTTAATTGTTGAGAAGTTATGCTAGGTTGTCCTTTGAACCTCAGACCTCTTGGTTTGAAAGACAATTTGAATGAATGTGGCTTAACTTCTCCAAACTTTCGTATACTACTAACTGAAGAGCTACTAACCTACAAACAAAAATGTCGTTAATAGTATTCAATCTTGAAAGTAATCAATAATGTTATTTATGGTAATATACTCACAATATTGCTTTGTTGACTTGCTACAACAACGTGTTCATCTTGTGAAGAGATCGCGGGAATAACCTAATAAATATGAACCAAAGATTGTCATAAATGATCATTAGATATATGAAGCAGTACATAGTAATCAAAGAAGGTTACAAACCTGTGGAGATTGCTGAACTAGTTGAGTTGAGCCTAGATTCTTACATTTTATGGAAATATGTCATGTGCAAATAATGGGTTGTCTAAGATATGAGTTACATGTACATCAATCATTTAGTGGATTTTCATCAAATTAATGAGCCCTAGACAACTTTCAATTGATTCAATCAATTTTAAAGACTCACTAAATTCAAAATCGGGTATCCTGTAATAGGCCTTATGGACTTGAAGGTGTCCTAACTCCTTTCTCATCTCACATATTTCCCTATAGCTAACAAAATCAAGGTCTACTTTATAAAAAATACTTGGTTCTCACTAACATATTTCACCTCTGGCTTTACAACAAACTTGCCACCATAAAACAACCTTGTTCTTCCAAATTCGATCATCATACACTTGTTCATAACAAATATACAAAGATGAGTGTATCACCAAAAGACATAGATTTATATGATATTATCAATACTAGAACGGATACTAAATGCATAATTATACAATTAGAGGATAATATAAGCACTTAAACATTACAAATTTGATGAAAATAATCCAATAAACTTAAACAAATATTCATGCATCATAGATAAACTTAAATTACTAATAATCATGCATTGTAGGATGATACTAATAGATTATCAACAACTTTTCCATTTCTAATTCATCTTCTTTATAGGCAACAATAGCTTATGCATCATTAATTCTCACAAACTAGACTTGTGTTGTCTACTCATCTATGAAACATTATACCTTGTTCATACAAATGTCAACACAATTTTACTAAACAACCCTAAGTGACGTATCATATATGTTTTGATAAATATGTTGTATCATATCTTGCTGTGCAAAAGTGATGAGGAAATTGTAAAAGTCATTGCCCATGAATTAGGGCATTAACAATCAATTTCATTAATAATGAAGACTAATCTTTTTTCTACCAGGAATTGTTTACATAAGTTCGATTCATTTAAATCTCTTCGAGTGAGCATTCAAATTCTTTGTAGTTCTTAGTAAAAATGTCTCTAGTTCGCCTATTTAAGGTGCACCTTACTTCTAATTTTATTAATTAGAGATAATAAAAAAGTGAGTCAATTTAATTTTGTTGAATTCAATTTAATCTTAAATTAATGAATTAAATTTAAATTAATCAAGTTTCAAATCGAATTTGGACTTAGAGACAATCATTACATACGATTTGATCTAATATTAAGTAATCTAGATAAATGAGAACTTTTTAATCTCAAATTGATTAAATTTTAAATTGTTCAAAATTAATAAAATTAAGTTTCAATAAAAATAAAATTAGGTGACTAATCGAACGTGCTCTTATCTTTAAGGAATAAGTAATCCTAAAGTGTCCAACTTTTAAAGATTTTGTTTAAAATCTTAATATTTTAATACAAAATGTTAGTTTCAACTATAATTTGTTGATTTGGTTAAAAGAATCTTTATTGTTTACAATATATAGGTATTCACTTGAAAAATTCTCTCTGCTCCAATTTAATCATGAGCATTATTTTTTTAAATGGGCATTTATATGTCTTAAGAATCAAGAGAGATGGGAGATAAGAAAGATAAAGTTGGAGAGAGAATATGTACTTCGTTGATTAATTATGAAGTGTGTCCAAGAAGTCTTTATATAAATGAGCAGTAAAGAAACTAATTAAATAACTATAGTTTAGTTACATATTACAGTAGTCTTCACAATATGTCATAAACAGCAAAATTTAGTTAATTAAACCAACAAATTACTAATAGAAGTAACTATTAAATTTTTAAAAATTAATTACTCTTTTAAAATTTTAGAGAAATAAATTTAAAAAATTTAAAAGGTTGGTTATCCTATCCCTGATACTAACTTATTACGACGCAAAAGTAAATCCTATTCAAAGACTGCCTGTCGCTAGATATTCATAAAATCAAGTCACTTTCTTTGCCAGAAAGTAGATAGCAGATTAGATCGACGAAGGAAAACATCTGAGAAAGTTGACGAAACGGATACCCACTATGACCGTACAATAATAGAAAGTAGAAACATTTATTAATTGAAAATTTGGCAAAAGGGTGTTTTTAACGTAAATTTTGTACGGATTATTAAATTTAACTATAACATTTTAAAGAGAATAATTATAATTCTAATATTTAAAAAACTTTAAAATTAAATTTAATTATAACCTAAATTTTAGCCTTTGCCTATTAAACACTAAGTTAGTGTTGATCTGACAACCTTTAATAATATATATTTTTTTAAGGGCCTAATCAGAACAAGATCCTATGTTCGTTATGACCACTCTTTACCATCAATTGATCTACCAGAAAAGAATTATGCCATTGATCTGAATTTTAGGTAGGACCTATTTTTTATAGGTTCACTTTTTTTATTTAATTTGTTTATAAGCATCCCTCTCCTCCCTCTTCTTCTTCTTCTCTCTGTCACACACACTGGTCCAAGCATGAATTTAAACATTGTTTCAAAATAGTCTAATTGTGTATTGTCTTTGTTAAAGTTGAATGACTGTGAAGGAAGATAGTTAATAATAAATAATTTAAGACTTTTTGTACGACCTCAGTACAAAACAACTATATTGTCCATCATGTCCAGGTCACACGCTGCTTATTAATCTTTCCATGGAACAGAATCTTACGTATTCTATATTGTGTGATAATAAAGAAAAACCCACCAAGAACATGACTGGAATTGCCAAGTAGCTAGATCATCATCACATGACAAGGACAAAGACCAGACATGATTTGTACAACAACTAAGAGTTCTAGTTCCGTTGTCAAACTTTACACGATTGTGCAGGCTGTGGGATTTTCTTCACAGATGTAATCAGAGCATTTACTCACGTAAACCCTCCGGCATCCACTGCCCCAGCTGTCATACACTGGCCTTCCATAGCCACCGTAATAAGAGTCATAACACGGTGGTGGTGGCCTACCGTGGCTCTGATAACATGGTCCCCACCAATAACCCTCAGAACATTCCCTGCAACAATCCCTTGGTGGGTAGGCTGGAACCGGTGCAGGAGGAGGCGGGTCTGGATGAGGCTTTGACGGTGGTGGTTTGGAAGGCGGGTCTGGTTGAGGCTTTGACGGTGGTGGTTTTGAAGGCGGGTCTGGTTGAGGTTTTGACGGTGGTGGTTTTGAAGGCGGGTCTGGTTGAGGCTTTGACGGTGGTGGTTTTGAAGGCGGGTCTGGTTGAGGCTTTGGCTTTAGGATCTCAATTCCGAGAATTATATCGCCACCTTTGCAGCATATCTTTTTCTTAATCTTCTCCGGACTGCAGCACACCACGGTGATAATCACCGCGTTGTTCTTTTCATCGTACACCTGGTTCTCAATTTCTGTTGTTCACAAATCCAAAATCCCAGACGAAGAAAACTCAGTTACTGTCTCCATCTTTGCGTTCATACTGAATTTAGACGCAATTGGAGATTAAAAAGGATAAAGAGACACTCACGAGGAATTTTGCATAGCACTTTCTTGATCTTCTTCTTGCATTTCTCGCATTTCAGATCAACCTTAACAACCATTGTTGTTACCTGCAAAACAGTACCGCACTTGTATGCGCACAGCTCGTACAAAATCCAACATCATATCTCAGTTCAGGAATCAAAGTATTGCAATTAGCAGACAAGAAACAGAGTTGGAAGATTCTGAAACATGGTACGGACATGGAACAATGATCATTAGGCAGAGTGTACATCGAAAATTAAAAAGAACCAATAACACAGGGCCACATGTTACAAGTAGATTCTAAAAGAACGTAAGAATCACATAATTCGAAGGAAAAGACAAAATGAGTGTTTAGTTAGCAGATAAACGAAGCAGAGAAACATCATAAAAGCTCTTCATCACATACCCTCACATCCGCCATGGCTGTTGTTGCAGAGAAACGTTGCTTACTCGGGAAGAGCTCGAAAGAAATACAAGTGCAACCAACGGGTTAATAACAAGAGCCTTGTAGATTAAGCTAAAGTTCGCATCTTTAATCAAACGTGAGCCATCAAACCCGTACATTAACCAACGAACGAGAGACGAACAAGTGGCAAATTTGGGTGCTGAATTTCATATGATGATCACCATCACAGTTATCGTTAACGCTTTTATTGATTTACTGCCAACTGCTTGACCCGGACCAGATTTCCTGTTGTAATTTTGTTCATAAAAATCTATCCATTAAGTAAATAAAGCCTACAAAAATTAGACGATTAAAATCGCGTTTAAATAAAGCGCACACCAAAGTTACTAACAGAACATCTCGCGTCCCTCGACCTTGGTTTGCATTTGCCTGTTTTGATTGACCCACGTCTCAGTTAATAGTCAACTCAAGTCAACAACGCCCCTCTCTGCTTTGTGAATGTATATCAATTATAAGCATCCTTTTTCTTATATTTTTATTAAAAAGTTGATTCCAACAAGTCCTTTGTTTTATGTTTTTATAAAGAGGCCGATTCCTCGAACCTGCATGTTTGGTCACATTCAAGAATCACCCTAGCTAGTACGTTTAAGGAAAAAAATATAAAACGAAAAATGAGATGGGTGGTGGCCACTGGACAGCTCAACGGCCCTTGAGATTCTTAGTACAGTGATTCGACTTTTGGCTTGAAATATTAAATTAAATTTAAAATTTTTAAATAAATCAATATATATAAATAAATTAAAAATTAAAAAGTATATTTAATAATTTTAAATATTATTATTAAAAATTCAAAGACAAGTTTTACAGAGAATAAGTACTCTGGGACCACCGAATTCTTTTTCTTATTCGGTAATAAATAATAAAGAGGTAAAAATAAGAATGCATTTTTAAAATTTTTATTTATTGGTTATTGAGAATGGATAAATCAAGAAATTACAAAATTGAAATGAAATCTAAATAATCTTTAACTTTAAATTATTTAAATTTTAAAATCTTGAAATAAAATAATATTATTTTTAATATTTAAATTTTTAAATATATATTAAATAAAATTAACTCAAATTCAAATATAAATATCAATACAATATTTATTTTTAAATTTTATTTATTTGATTATTGGGAATGGATAAATCAAGAACAAAAGCGGAGACGTGAGTATAAGTTGAAATAAAATATTAAAAATAAGAAATGAAGGGATCTTATTGATATATTATCAAGTTATTATTATAATATTTTAACGTTTATCATAATAATATGGTCAAAATAACTCTTTCATATTAGTTTCTTAATAATTATTTTATTATAATATTTTTATTCTTATCATATAAGTTATTCGCTATTTACTTATGAACACGTACGTCTTATTATAGGTTGCACCGACATCATGTGGGAAGAAAGCTTATGAAGTCTTCCTTTTGAAAGGACACAGGAGATCGAGTACCGTGGGCTCCATGACTTGCCCAAGTCTGTAAACTTTTGCGTTTTGTAAGCAAAGTGAAGCGTAATTTCTTATGTTCCAAGTAATTCGGGTTTGTCGTCGACTCTCTTTTGTTTAGAAATTTTTGAATTGAATTTATCAATAAATTGGATTTAATTACGTTAATGAGATTGAATTGAATTCAATTTATACCGTTTGAAATAATCTCAGTAATATTAAAATTGAATTCAAAAATACAATTAAAATAATTTCAATTATTTTATATGATAATTTTACCTTTGACTAAAAAGTAATATTATTAAATAATAGACATTTAGATTTACATAAATCAAGTTATAAACATCAATTCTATTATAAGCGATTCTTAAAAAAAACTTCATTATTAAAATGAAAAGAAAAAAATCAAGAAATACAAAAGAATGTAGACAGGATGGGAAAATGAAAGGAGAAGCTAAATCGATTGATGGATCTAAAAGAGAACGATGATCATAGACAAAAAATTGAAAAAGGAAAAGACACTCGTAAACAAGGAAGAGGAAAAACCTAAATATGATAGGAGGTGCTGATTGAAGGTGGAGAAGATGTTGCTGATCCGTTTCTTGGTGGGAGGGAATGCTAGAGGTGGAAAGGGTTGCTAGAGGTAAATAGATATTTAATAAAGTTCTTGCTTTTATATTGGTATTATTGGAAGGATATTTTCAACGTTCAAATGAAACATTGAAATCCTAAGATGTAATTCAATTCTCATACTTTTTTAGGTGAATTCAATTTCTAAAAAGTGATGGGTTTCAATTATATGCATGAATTGAGCTCATCCCTTTTTTCTATTTCCAAACACCTAATTTAATACTGCAATTAAATTTAATTCATATCATTCTAAACACCCTGTAAACGAAGGTGTTACATATACAAGTAGAAAGGAAATTTGAATTGATGTTGTGAAAAACTGAATGTAAGACTTAATAATTATTGCGTCTAGATGAGATTTATTTAGTCAACGCTCAAAAAAATTATGGCTACAAATTTGATTTTTATAAAGAACAACATATTCATATAAAAGAATGAAATATTATTAACGTAATTTTTAATTTGAATTTGAATTTATTAAATTTAACTTGAATTAATTATTATGATAATTATAATAAATTAAAGGTAAAATTACATCATTTCGTTTATAAAAGTCTTGATTTAAAAAAAAATTGAATCGAAGGTTCGATTAACATAGGCCTGGCCTGCTGATTTTGGACTAGGCCAATCTCGCCTAATGTTCATACATATATAAATGGTAGATGGTTGGAGAAAATTTATATTTTGATAAACTTGCATATATTTCTTTGCTCTTAAGTTAAATTGAATTAGATTGTAACATCAAGACAAGATTCTCATATAAGATTTACACGAACTCCTATAATTTGTTATAAAACAAGGTATTCATATAACATTCGTGAAAGAACAAAATAGTGAAAGAGTATTGTTGGGCCTCTCGTCCAACATAAATGAGCTAATGGAGCATCTATTTGTACGTATACGTTGAACCTGCGTCCGAACTCATACCACGAAGCCCATGTTTCTCTCTCGTCGCTGTCTCTCAAACCCTTGTATAGAGAGGAAGTTACTCTGACAATAGGTCGCACTAGATCCTAACTCTTACTTTTTTTTTTTTTGGCTCACAAATGATTTAAACTTCAAGTACTTTAAATTAGGGCCAAAAGAGCAAAACGATCCCTAACATTTACACTGATGTTTGAAATAGACTCTAAATTTTTAAGATGTTCAACGTATACAAAACATTAAAATAAACCATAACATTTAGGAAACGTTAGAAAAAAACTTTAATCACTAACAGTGTTAAGCTATTATCTATTAACTACTGACGTGACAAAATTTTTATTGACTTAGATTTTTTTTAATTTTTTGACGTGGCACTCAACATTTGATGACTTGGAAAATTTAAAAGTGGAGGTGGATCCCACACTATTTAAAACGCAACATTTTGGGACAGATTCTATGTTTAAATGAAAGAGAGTGCCTCCTCCATCTAAACGTAGCTTTTTGGTTCTCCCTATTAAGCAACGTATGATGCTTATATGTTGTTTATGAATAAAAATTCATAAACGCAACATTTCCTTCTTGAATTTTTGATTCTTAAATGAAGCGTATGATGCTTTAACCTACCATATCGTTTTCCTTCTTCGTACACCGTGTTGAAGCTTAATCTACCGCATCATTTCCTTCTTCCTAAATCTATTCCCTAATTCTGTTCTTCTTCATGATTTGTGCTTGATTAGTCCCTAAATAATCTTGAGACAATTTGAATCCCAAATTCTATTCAGTTCAATCCCTAATCTGCATTCTTCCTTTTCCCTTAATCCCAAAATTTTGTTCAATTCAATCCCTAATTTGTAGTGCTATTCATCTTCTTTTTTAGTGAACAACAATTTAGGAGCATCACCAACTTGTTTGGATCGATTGATGTTCTTGTATCACGACCACCACCTCGACATCCGCCATCAAAATGACATTATCCACCAACTCCTAAGAACTGGGGATCAATGCCAGCATTATGGTGAATCAGAGGTAACATTTGCTATATCTTCATCATTTGTTCCATTTTTTATCTTTGAGTGCAACTTTGAGATAATGATATAGAGTTTACACTTCTTCATGCCCTCATCTATTGTGTCTTCAATTTCACTTTGAATGTAAATGGAAGTTGAATTGTGAATGCTTATGATTGGTATGAGCATGGAAGTTGAATTCGATGATTGATTTGAGCATGGAATGTAAATGTAAATGTAAATGGAAGTTGAATTCACTTTGAATGTTAATGGAAGTTGAATTTGATGATTACTCTGAGCATTGATTTAAAGGGTAATTGCTGCTGGCAAGGAGAATATTGGGTGAATATACAATATTAACATTGTTTCAGAAAAGTCTAATTGTGTATTGTCTTTATTGAATTTTGATGAATGTGAAGGAAGTTAGTTGATAACAAATAATTGAGACATTTTTTAAATGGTTGAGAAGTTGTTATTTTTTGTGTGAAGCAAGACCTTTATCCTTGACTTTCACAACCGTAGTAAAAAGAATGCATATTTTAGGAAGAAACAATGATGTCTTTTTGACCAAATTCTTGACTCAAGAAGCTACAAAGGTAACAAACAAAAGAATACAGTGGTTAAATGTAGAAACTATTTATGTGCACCAACATTAATGCTTTAAATTAGTAAGTTGATACAACTTAACTATACTCTGGATAGAGGATTCATCTCAGGGACTTCAACTAGTTAAGGACTAAGACTCAGTCCATAGGTATATCTTTAAGAAAATTAAGAGAACTAACTCAAGAATTTGCTTAAAATTATTTAGGAATTAACATAGTCCACACAGTATGGCACTACATTATTAAATGTAGAGCTTAACTAATTTTTTTCCTATACACATCTGTTTTCACTAGTATTATGCTAATTGACAAGCTTAATTAGACATTACAAAAGCATAAATATAAAACTTAATAACACATACATAGCCATTTTTCCCGGTAGCTAACTTAAGCAAAATTCAAGGCTTTTTCATTTAAGCAAAATTCAAGGTTTTTTCATTCACTCTTCAGAAAAAGAATCTCTCATATACAATTTGCTTTTAGATATGAGAAAGAAGATAACACTTTAGTTAAGATGAAAGGATAAAAAAGAAGCAACATAATTTTCTTGTTAAAATATTCTTTGAGCTTGTTATAGAAAATGCATGCACTAATTCATTATGAGAAATTAACTATAATGCAAATCTATGACTAAACTTTTTACTTCAGGAGTTACCAATTCAAGTTGGAATTATCTGGAATGATTAGGCGTAAATTGCTTACAGGTGGCTTTTTAAGTGTACAAAGTGATTATAACTTGAATTGCTAATACAAATTACTTGAGAAGTCTTCATAAGAATTTTAGTTCGAGATCTCCCAACACATAAAAGCACTTTGGGAAGTTCATTCGACCCTTTTAGATCACCTTTAAAAGGACATTGTTTGAGATTGTTGACATATTTTCCACCTTTGATTAGGAGGACTAAGAGAGTTAATATAATTTTGTAGCGATTTTTGAAAGATATGAATGTGACGTCTTCAACTAACATTACATTGAATTCACAAAATGATTATCTAATGTGTTATTGTGGTTTAATAGCTTTGTTGAGAACTTCATAGAATGATAAAAACTCAGGAAGAAGATTTTATGGATGCTCTAAATATTGTATAAGTTTTTGTTTTGATAAGTTAAAATTGTTTGTATATATGTTTAATATTTTTGTTTTTAATTATTAATTATCTTTCAAGATAGAAGATGTGATTTTTTTAAAGTGATGCGACGACAAATTTAACGAAAGAGCTATTGAAGTAATTCATAACTTGAAGAAAGAAGTAGATAGTTTGAAGAAGGAGGCTCAACAAACAACAATTGAATCATGTTCAACATTGAAAATTGAGGAGCAAATAAAGTTAATGAAAGAAGACATTGCTTTTCAGACAAAAGAGAAAAATGAGTTTAAATTTGTTGAATTGATTATCACAATAGCAGTTTTTGTACTTATAGTGAGTTTTATAATATGGTTTGTTGTGGGCAAGTAGAACTAAATTGTACTATTTTGTTTAAAACTTGAATTATGAAAAATGAAAAATCATTATTTGAACTAATATATTTTGCATTGTGTTTTGTGTTTATTGTTTTTTTATTCATGAAGTTGCCCTAATGATACCTAATTAATAGTTGTAAAGCTCATAAACAACTAAATACTAAAGTGATATCACAATAAACAATTAAAACAGATACAATTGTGATTATATAATAATAAATAGTTGGAGCAATATATATAGAGGTGATTATATCAGTAAAGTGATTGTATCATTATGTGTTTATATACGAAAGTGATTGGATCGATTCGTCCATATGAAAAAGAATCTGTAAGTTTGTATTAACTAAAGTTCAAACAAAACCTAAATAACATTAATGTAAAATTTGTGAATCAACCACATTACTTCCCTCATTTTCATTTGACTGAAAAGGTTGATCATGTACTGGTTGGTTCATTAATGTTCTCCTCCTTATTAATTCAATTTTTAATTGCTAAGAAGTTATGCTAAGTTGTCCTTTGAACCTTAGACCTTTTGCTTCGAAAGGCAATTTTAATGAATGAGGATTAGCTTCTCCAAACTTTCATTTATTACTATGTGAAGAGCTACCAATCTACAAACAAAAATGTCGTTAAAAGTATTCAATCTTGAAAGTAATCAATAATGTTATTTATGGTGATATACTCACAATATTGCTTTGTTGACTTGCTAAAACAACGTGTTCAACTTGTGAAGAGACCTCAGAAATGACCTAATAAATGAGAATCAAAGATTGTCATAAATGATCGTTAGATATATGAAGCAATACGTAGTAATCAAAGAATGTTACATACCTGCGGAGATTGCTGAACTGGTTGAGTTGAGCCTAGATTCTTACATTTTATGGTAATATGTCAGGTGCAAAAGATGGGGTGTCTAATACATGAATTATATCTACATCAATCATTTAGTAAATTTTCATCAAATTAATGAGCCTTGGGCAACTTTTATTTGGTTTAATCAATCTTAAAGACTCGCTAAATTCAAAAACTAGTGCCCTGTAATAGGTCTTATAGACTTGAAGGTATCCTAACTCCTTTCTCATATCACATATTTCCCTATAGCTAATAAAATCAAGGTCTACTTTATCAAAAATACTTGATTCTCATCTACATATTTCACTTTTGGCTTTACAACAAACTTTCTACCATAAAACAATCTTGTACTTCCAAATTCGACCATCATACACCAGTTCACAATAAATAATCATGCATCATAGATAACCTTAAATTACTAATAATCATGCATCGTAACATGATACTAATAAATTATCAACAACTTTTTCCATTTCTAATTCATCTTCTTTACAGCTAACATTAGCTTATGCATCATAAATTCTCGCAAACTAGACTTGTATTATCTACTCATCTATAAAACATTATACCTTATTCATACAACATGTCAACACAATTTTACCAAACAATCCTAAGTGATGTATCATATCTGTTTTGATAAATATGTTGTATCATATTTTGAGTGCAAAAGTGACGAGGAAATTGTAGAAGTCATTGCCCATGAATTAGGGCATTAATAATCAATTTCATCAATAATGAAGACTAATCTTTTTTCTACTAAGAATTGTTTACATAAGTTCGATTCATTTAAATCTCTTTAAGTGGGGAGTCAAATACTTTGTAATTCTTAGTAAAAATGTCTCCAACATTGAATTTTAGTTCTCCTATTTAAGGTGCACCTTACTTCTAATTATATTAATTAGAGATAATAAAAATGTGAGTCAATCTAATTTTGTTCAACTCAATTTAATCTTAAATTAATGAGTTAAATTTAAAACAATCAAGTCTCAAATCGAATTTGAACTTGAGACAATCATTACATTCTATTTATTCTAATATGAATTAATCTATATAAATGAGAACTTTTTAACCTCAATTTGATTAAATTTTAAATTGTTCAAAATTAATAAAATTAAGTTTAAATAAAAATCAAATTAGGTGATTGAGCGAACACGCTTTTATCTTTAAGGAATAGGTAATCCTAAAATGTCCAACTTTTAAAGATATTTTTTCAATTTAAACTTTAAAAATTTTCAATTAAGTGACTTAAATTTTAAAATCTTAATAGTTTAATACAAAACGTAAGTTTCATCAATAGTTTGTTGATTTGGTCAAAAGAATCTTTGTTGTTCAAAGTATATCGGTGTTCACTTAAAAAATATCTCTGCTCCAATTTAATCATGAACATTATTTTTTTAAATGGACATTTATATGTCATAAACAACAAAATTTAGTTAATTAAATCAAAAATTACTAATAGAATTAACTATTAAAGTTCTAAAAATTAATTACTCAATTTAGAGAAATAAATTTAAAAAATTTAAAAGGTTAGTTATCCTATCCCTGATACTAACTTAGTATGATGCAAAAGTAAATCCTATTCAAGGACTGCCTTTCGCTAGACATTCATAAGACCAAGTCACTTTCTTTGCCAGAAAGTAGATAGTAAGATTAGATCAACAAAGGAAAAACATCTGAGAAATTTGACGAAAAGGATACCCACCATGACCGTACAATAATACAAAGTAGAAACTTTTATTAATTGAAAATTTGGAAAAAGGGTGCTTTGGACGTAAGTTTTGCACGGATTGAAGAAACTCGCTGTCCTCCGTCCCTGGTATCAACAGATAGTTTTTGTATCCATATTTATAAAGGAGGAGTTCATGCCAATTCGTCTTACTTAAGCAGTGGATCATCTCCTCTGATCTTTATTGCAGAGTGAATCCTCAAAGCAGTCTCTGTTGAGATGGAAAACAAAAATGTTATGCCCTGATTGCAATAAGACATTGCAATCTTGCAGTAGAATATGTTACTTATGCTTGAGATTTTCTCGCCACAGAGCAAAGTGTAGAAGAATTCCGGAGAGACAAACTGAGCCTCAAATCGCCAACGCATCGCCATCACTATCGCCATCTTTCTAAATTTTATTAAGAAAGTGGTGGTTCGTTATACCCTAATTATTAAATGACCATGTTTTGTTTATTTGTTTGTAAGTTGTCGTATTAGTTTCCTGTGTTATGTTAATGTTCTAATAGGGCTGTCTCACATGTTGATGTAAATATTTCCAGTTATTTAATAAATTTTTAAATTATAAAAAATATTTATAATTATAATGTTTAAAAAACGTTAAAATTAAACTTTATTATAACATAAATTTTAACGTCTCTCTATTAAATACCAAGTTGTTGATGATCTGACAACTTTTAATAATATTTTTTAAGGGCCTAATCAGAATAAGATCCTATAGTCGTTATGACCACTCTTTACCGTCAATTTCAAATGATCAGAATTATGCCATCTGAAGTTTTGGTAGGACCTACTTTTTAATAGGTATAGGCTTCAGTTTTTTTATTTAATTTATATGCAAGTATCCTTCTCCTCCCTCTTCATCTTCTCTCTCTCTCGTATGCACTCGTCAAAGCATGAGTTTAAACATTGTTTCAAAATAGTCTGATTGTGTATTGTCTTTGTTAAAGTTTAATGATGGTGAAGAAAGTTAGTTGATAACAAAGGATAGTTGGTTTATATAAGAGAATGATGATCGGAATAAGATATTACCATTATAATTATGATGTGATGATTAGTTAAAAGGAAAGAATGATTATTACTTGTAAAAAATAATAAGAAATAAAAATTTATTTTTAATTAATTATAATATAATTATTTAATTAATATTGATAACAATATTTTAATTAATTAATTATATTTTAATAAATAAACTAATTATAATATTTTAATTAATGAATGAATTATATTTTAATTAATTATATTGTAATTAATTAATAAATAATAATAATATTTTAATTAAATATATTGTAATTAATTAATTAATTGTAACATTTTAATTAATAAATAATTATATTTTAATTAATGAATAATTATATTTTAATTAATTATATTGCAATATTTTAATTAATTAATGAATTATATTATAATTAATTATATTGTAATATAATTAATTATATTCTAATTAATTAAATATAATTAATTAATCAATTATAATTAATTATACTATTCTAATTAATTAGATATAATTAAGTAAACAATTATAATTAATTGTATTATTTTAATTCATTAATTAATTGCAATATTTTAATTAGTGAATAAATTATATTTTAATTAATTATATTGTAATTAATTAATTATAATGTGATGTAATGTAATTAATAATATTATTTTAATTAATTATATTGTAATTTATTATATTATAATTAATTAATTATAATTAATTAATTAGTATTTAAAATGTTTTTAAAAAGAGTCGGTGCTAAAGAATAAGTTTAATTCCAAAATTCTACAAAAATAAAATACCAAATTATTACCCCTATAATAATAATTAACAACCAACCACTCATTATTTGTTATTGTTACCGGTAATCCCTTCCAAACGATCAAAGGTACCCTTAAGACTTTTTGTACGCCCTCAATACAAAACAACTATAATGTCCATCATGTCCAGGTCACGCGTTGCTTATTAATCTTTCCTTATAACAGAATCTTACGTATTCTATATTGTATAATAATAAAAAAAAACCCGCCAAAAACCTGACTGGAATTGCCAAGTAGCTAGATTATCATCACATGACAAGGAAAATGACCAGCCATGATTTGTGCAACAACTAGGAGTTCAAGTTCCGTTGTCAAACTTTACATGATTGTGCAGGCTGTGGGATTTTCTTCACAGATGTAATCAGAGCATTTACTCACGTAAACCCTCCGGCATCCACTGCCCCAGCTGTCATACACTGGCCTTCCATAGCCACCGTAATAAGAGTCATAACACGGTGGTGGTGGCCTACCGTGGCTCTGATAACATGGTCCCCACCAATAACCCTCAGAACATTCCCTGCAACAATCCCTTGGTGGGTAGGCTGGAACCGGTGCAGGAGGAGGCGGGTCTGGATGAGGCTTTGACGGTGGTGGTTTGGAAGGCGGGTCTGGTTCAGGCTTTGACGGTGGTGGTTTTGAAGGCGGGTCTGGTTGAGGTTTTGACGGTGGTGGTTTTGAAGGCGTGTCTGGTTGAGGCTTTGACGGTGGTGGTTTTGAAGGCGGGTCTGGTTTAGGCTTTGGCTTTAGGATCTCAATTCCGAGAATTATATCACCACCTTTGCAGCATATCTTTTTCTTAATCTTCTCCGGACTGCAACACACCACGGTGATAGTCACCGCGTTGTTCTTTTCATCGTACACCTGGCTCTCAATTTCTCTTGTTCACAAATCCAAAATCACAGACGAACAAAACTCAGTTCCTGTGTCCATCTTTGCGTTCACACTGAATTTAGACGCAATTGGAGGTTAAAAAAGAACAAGAGACACTCACGAGGAATTTTGCATAGCACTTTCTTGATCTTCCTCTTGCATTTCTCGCATTTCAGATCAACCTTAACCACCATTGTTGTTACCTGCAAAACAGTACAGCACTTGTATGTGCACAGCTCTTACAAAATGCAACATCATATCTCAGTTCAGGAAACAAAGTACTGCAATTAGCAGACAAGAAACAGAGTTGGAAGATTCTGAAACATGGTACGGGCATGGAAGAATGAGCATTGGGCAGAGTGTGCATACAAAATTAAAAAGAACCAATAACACTGGGCCACAATTACAAGTTAACAATCTTCTAAAAAAACATAAGAACCACATAATTCGAAGGAAAAGACAAAATGGGTGTTTAGCAGATAAACGAAACAGAGAAACAACATAAAAGCTCCTCATCACATACCCTCACATCCGCCATGGCTGTTGTTGCAGAGAATGTTGCTTACTCGGGAAAAGCTTGTAAGAAATACAAGTGTAACCGATGGGTTAATAACAAGAGCCTTGTCGATTAAGCTAAGGTTTGCATCTTTAATCAAACTTGAGCCATCAAAACCCGTACAATAACAAACCCAACGAGAGACGAACAAGTGGCAAATTGTGTGTTCACTTTCATATGACCGTCGTTGCCCCTTTTAATTGACTGATTGCCGACTCCTCGAGCCTCTCTTTGGTTTGCATGTGCCTGTTTTGATTGCCCCACTTCACCTTCTGTATAAATATGAATTTGCAATTCAATATTTGTATTCCGGCCCGCATGCAAACTGTACACGTGTTCCAAGATCTAGGCTCACACATCTTTGCATCATCCTCAAGTTACGGCCTGCCATGGCCTGAGAAGGGGCCCCTCTAGGGACGGACTCTTAAAGTGTTCCCTTAAACATCAAAGTCACCATCTTGGCAGCTGTTAGTACTTTAAGAAAAAAAAAAGAAGGCTGGACTTGCCCAAGACTGGTAAGCTTTTGAAAGCAAACTGAAGCTTAACTTCTAAGTTCCAAATAGCTCTGTTTTTGTTGTTGTATTTATAACAACCACAAACCACAACCTACCCCTTAATGTAGGAATTAGGTACGCAAGTGCAACAGAATATTGAATGGATGCTGGTGAAAATTAAAACTACGGCTTAAGAATTGTTGCTTGTAAATGAGATTTATTTACTTAACACTCAAAAAAAAATTATAATTGGAAATTTTATCTTTATAAAGAAAATTATATTCATATAAAAGAATTAAATTTTATTAACGTGATTGTGAAATTTGATTTGAATCTATTAAATTAAACTTGAATTAATAATTATAATAATTATAACAAATTGCTTATTCTAATTAGCTTTTATTGATGCTGATCCAATAAAAAACTATGTCAACAACATTTAATTAGTTTAGATATAATATATGTTATATTATACATGCTAAGTTCTCTTTGGTTTAATCTAAGATTATATGTTCGGATTAGTTCAATAACAAAATTTTAATTCAAATTAAAAAAATATAAAACTATAAATATTTAATTAATAATTTTTACTCTCCTCTGTTACTATTTTTACAATCAAACTTATAATTTCTATTTTTAAATATTAAATATTTTTATCAAATTCTAATTTATAATTCAAAATTTCCTTCCTTTTTTGAATGAATTCAAATTATAAATATGCTAAGAGACTCTTCATTACTTGTAATTTTATTATCGGGATCACTCTTCATTCTTATCGTCCGATTCAACATAATATTAATAGGAATTTATTTTAATATCATTTATAACGAATTTATGTCAAAAAATTTTGATTTTAAATTAAAATATATTTTAAAAATTAATTAATTATTTAATAAAATTTCACCTCTACTTTTTTAAATATAAAATTAAGATATTTACTTTTGTGATAAAATTTCGTAACTTTTGTCAGAACCTATAGGGTGTTCTAACTAGCAAAAGAGCTACCTTTTGTCTCTGTGAGGTTGGAGAGTTCTTGAAAAGCAAATTTAGGAATAATAATAAGTTAGGTTGGGTTGGATTAAATTTGAAACAATTTAATTTTGAGATAAATAGGATGAGATTGTAGCCCCTTAGGGGTGGTCGAGTTGATGGAGTGGAAAAACATAGAGTTAAAAAGTTCTGTGTTCAAATCTCCCTATCTACACTCTTTTGATCGAGTCTGTCATACAAAGATTTGCTTAGTGTGAATGAGACCAGATCTGAACTCTTCCTACCAATTTAAAGTTCATTGTGTTTTAAAATTTGATTAATTAATAAATTAACTAATAAGTTATTATAAATTTAAATTCATTAATTAGTTTTTATTTTATAATCATGTTTAAATTAAACTCAATTATTTTATAAATAAGGACAATATTGTTTAATCATATTTCAAAATTTTTATTTTATTTAATTTTAGCTCATTTTACAATGGTCTAATACCAATTAAACCTTTTAAATCTTAAACCTCTTGTTTTATCGGGTTAACTTCCTATCTGATTTTTAAAATATTGATTTTTATCATTAATTATATTTTTTATTTTACTTCACTCATTCAATAAAACGAAGTTATTATATTAATCTAATAAAACAATGATTTTTATTAATAATATCAAGTTATTTTAAAATTTAAATCTTAAAAATATTGTTTTTAAATTTAAATTTAATTCAAATTTTGATTAAAACAAAATTTACTCGTTAGTCTCAATTTAAATCGAAAGAAATCCAAATTATTTTGCCTTCTCTACAAATTTTATTTAAGAGGTAAGAAAAATTATCGAAAACAGTTGTCAATTTTACAAATTAAGACTTATTTTAGTGTTGGAGTGTATAAGTTAGAAATAATCACTTGATTTTACATTTTGAATCAAAATTCTACATTGCAATTCATTAAAAACAAGAGTCAATGCTTCTTCCTTTTCCTTTACCGTTTGAGTAACTAAAAACCAATTTTATCTATTATAAAAGGTTAATACATAATTAAATTTGAATTACTTGTCATCATTTTAAGAATTTTATGTGTATTTAAACATAACTAAATTGACCGTTCATGATTTGTGCAACAATTACCAGTTCCAGTTCCGTTGTCAAGCTTTACATGATTGTGCAGGCTGTGGGATTTTCTTCACAGATCACGTTACCCTCCGGCATCCACAGCCCCGGCTGCCACACACTGGGCATCCATAGCAACCGTAACAAGAACAATAACATGGTGGCGACGGCCGGCCGTGGTCCTGATAACATGGTCGGTTACGCTTGTATTTCTTACAAGCTTTTCCCGTGTAAGCAACGCTTCTCTGCAACAACAGCCATGGTCGATGTGAGGGTATGTGATGAGGAGCTTTTATGATGTTTCTCTGTTTCGTTTATCTGCCAAACACCCATTTTGTCTTTTCCTTCGAATTATGTGGTTCTTATGTTCTTTCAGAAGATAACTTGTACTTGGCCCAGTGTATTATTTTAAACATAATTAAATTGACCATGCATGATTTGTGCAACAATTACTAGTTCCAGTTCCGTTGTCAAACTTTACATGATTGTGCAGGCTGTGGGATTTTCTTCACAGATCACGTTACCCTCCGGCATCCACAGCCCCGGCTGCCACACACTGGCCATCCATAGCAACCGTAACAAGAACAATAACATGGTGGCGACGGCCAACCGTGGCCCTGATAACATGGTCGGTTACGCTTGTATTTCTTACAAACTTTTCCCGTGTAAGCAAAGCTTCTCTGCAACAACAGCCATGGCCGATGTGAGGGTATGTGATGAGAAGCTTTTATGATGTTTCTCTGTTTCGTTTATCTGCTAAACACCCATTTTGTCTTTTCCTTCGAATTATGTGGTTCTTATGTTCTTTCAGAAGGTAACTTGTACTTGGCCCAGTGTTTTTGGTTTTCTTCACTTTTATACGTCCTGATGTACACTCCGCCCAATTTTTATTCTTACATGTCCGTACCATGTTTCAGAATCTTCCGACTATGTTTGTTGTCTGCTAATTGCGGTACTTTGTTTCCTGAACTGAGATATGATTTTGGATTTTGTAAGAGTTGTTTAGATACAAGTGTCGTACTGTTTTACAGGTAATAACAATGGTGGTTAAGGTTGACCTGAAATGCGAGAAATGCAAGAAGAAGATCAAGAGAGTGCTGTGCAAAATTCCTCGTGAGTGTCTCCTTTTCTTTTTTAATATCCAATTGCGTCTAAATTCAGTATGAACACGAAGATGGACACAATAACTTAGTTTTGTTCGTCTGGGATTTTGGATTTGTGAACAAGAGAAATTGAGAACCAGGTGTACGATGAAAAGAACAACGCTGTGATTATCACTGTGGTGTGTTGCAGTCCGGAGAAGATTAAGCAAAAGATACAGGAAAAGCAGGAAGTGAAGGCCAATGAAAATGGGAAACCCACAGATGAACCGGGGAAAACGAAACCGCAGACGAACCGCCTCCTTCTGACCCGGTTCAGACCTACCCACAAAGGGATTGTTGTAGGGAATGTTACGGCGATTATGGGTGGGGACCGTGTTATCATGGCCACGTTAGGCCACCATCACCGTGTTATTTCTCTTATTACGGTTACTATGGATGCCAATGTGTGACAGCCGGGGCTGTGGATGCCGGAGGGTATACGTGATCTGTGAAGAAAATTCCACAGCCTGCACAATCATGTAAAGCTTGACAACGGAACTGGAACTAGTAATTGTTGCACAAATCATGCATTGTCAATTTAATTATGTTTAAAATAATACATAAAATTCTTAAAATGATGACAAGTAATTCAAAATTAATTATGTGTTAACCTTTTATAATAGATAAAAGGGGTCTTTAGTTACTCAAAAGGTAAAAGAAAATAAAGAAGAAGCATTGACTCTTGTTTATAATGAATTGCAATGTAGAATTTTGATTCAAAATGTAAAATCAAGTAATTATTTCTAACTTATACACTCCAATACTAAAATAAGTCTTAATTTGTAAAACTGAGAAGAGTTTTTGATAATTTTTCTTACCTCTCAAATAAAATTTGTAGAGAAGAATTTTATTTATTAATTTCAATTAGAATTTAAATATATCCGAGTTATTTTAACTTCTCTATAATTGGAATCTAAAAAATACATATTATGATTTTTATTTTTATTTTTATTTTTTACTAATTATTTTATTCTATTTTATTGATACTTTTGTTCTTGTCATAAAAATTACTCATAATTATTTAAAATTAATAATTTTAAAAATTATTAAAAGTTTTTTATTGATTAGAAATAAAAATATACAATATTTAATTACTTGTTTATAAAATAAAGCATATAATAACTAAATATGAATAGCAAATTTTCTCACTATCATTCGTAACATTTGTTACTAAATAGCAAAATCTAACACAATCGTTAACTTTGTTTAATATCATATCAAATAATTATATTCACTTTACTTTTCATTCACATTCTCATTTTTTATTTTAATTTTTATTAAAGTAACCGAAACTAAACCTTTAAGTATTTATTGATCAAAATATATGTAATGATTTAAAATTAAATAATAAATTGGAATTAAATAATTATCTAAACATATTAGCTCTTTAACTTTTCATTAACAAAATCTTCAAATGTGCATAATAATGCATGAATTAATTATCTTAAATAAACTACTTGCAACTATTCAAAATTAAATGAAATAGTTTGAACCCAAAATTTTAAGTGTTTATTAATGAAAAATTTAAATGTATTTAATAATATATTAATTAAGTATTTCAAATAAATTATTTGCAATAATTAAAAATCAAATGAAAAACTCAATTTAAACAGTTATTTAACGATTCAAAATTTTAAATATATATTTTAAAATCAAATTTAAAACTTGAATTAAATATTCCAAATGTATTCCTCCTTCCATTATTTTCAATTATATTGAAGGACTCCCTCTCTTTTTCTTTTTTTCTTTTTTTTTGGAAAATGAATCCCTCTTTTTCTCTCTCTTTAGTGTAACGACTAAGAGTGTGTTTGGTTCAACTTTTGGCAGGTAGAAAAGTATTTTTTTCACCGCAAAAGCTATTTTAAGGAAAAAATGAGTATTTGAATGTAAACTTTAAAAGCACTATTGGAGTAGAAAAAGTTTTTTTAAAAATTAAAATACAGCTTTTTCAAAAGCTCAAATTTGTAGCTTTTAAAAAAAGGACTTTTTCAGGTAGATTTTTTATATCAATTAATGAGCCTATTTTTTTAGTCCCTTTTACCCTTATGCTTTACACATAATTTCCACAATATCTACAAACACAGCTTCATGTTTATTTTGAGATTTATATAATATTATTTGAATTTTTTTATATGTTTTAATATTTATTTTTGAAATTAGTTTTACTTATGTTATATTTTATACACAAAATTTGGTTAGATATATTTTCATTTATGTTTTATATGGTTTAAAATTATATAATAATTAATATATTTTGTTTTGTATATTGTTTAATATATTTTAAATAAGTTTATTATAAAATAAAATATAGTTAAAATTAAGAAAAGTAATTTTTATTTTTATATTGCCAAACAGTCTATTGTATGAAGCTCTTTTTTAAAGGCTATTTTTTTAATTGACAGTCAAATAATCAACTGATTTTAAAAAAAAAATTCTTCTCAAAAAAATTTTACTGAAAAAAATTTTATCGATAAAAACTCTACTTATATAAGCTAAACAAACAGCTAAATCGAAATTTCAACCTTCGCGAAAGGAAGGATTTCATTATCTGCTTACGAACTCTTTTTATTAGGTTACACCGACAGTAGCTGAGAAGATAGTTTGAAATGTCGCCCTTCCCGGCGGAGACAGGAGAGAGTTCCGTGGGCTCCAAGATTTGCCCAAGACGATACGCTTTAACTTCTAACTGGTACGGTTTTGTTGTTGTTGTTCAAGCCCAAGGTGTAGCGTTCATCTAGGTCCATTGTCTTTATATCAACGACAAACCCGTACTTACCCCTTAATGCAGGCATAAGGTAGTTATGCACGTACGAAAGAAATTTGAATTGATGGCCAAGGTGTAGTGTTCATCTATGTCGACTGTATTTAGGCTTAGTTTGTATTTAGGCTTGATTTGAGAGGACAGTAGCGGTTGATAACCTGTTCAATAAGTTTTTATGTGTTTGGAACTGCTGTTTTGGTAACTACTGAAACGTGAAAATAGGTGTTTGATAAGTCCGGTTGTGATTGTGGAAAAGGGATAAAATGATTAAAAAGTTCATTGATTTAATAAACTATTAATTGTTGTATAAATAATTAAAAATATATTATTAGTCATATAAAATTAAAATTATA
>JANZXR010000003.1:3603934-3627695 GCA_027575705.1 Erythroxylum echinodendron
ATTAGTAATAAAAATATTTATTTTATTTTAAAATTTAAAATAAAAAATCACAATAAAAGTTTAACTAATAATTAATTATAAAAACTTTGAAAAAAAGAGGGGGAAGAGGGGGTGAGAGAGGAGGGAGATTTTTTTTAAAAAATTTGAAAATTTTGCAAAAAAGTCCCTAAATTTTTGAAAATTTTCGGTACCGACCGATACCGACCGGTATTTACACTCGGTACCCAAAAGGTCGGTACCGTTCCGTTTTCTGGCTGGTACGGTACCGTCCGGCCGGTACTAAACGGTACCCATAACAGTGGCGCCGATATTATCACAGTACAAAAGTCGTTTAATATTAGAGAGTCTAAGTTCAAGTAGAGAATAAAACCATCATAGTTCATCAGCTTTTTTAAGTTATGGTGCGGCATGACTTCGAGCATAAATTGTTACTACTTTGTGTCAACCATATTTTATAAGCGGAGTCTTAAAGTGTTTAGCATTTTTAAAATATATATTTAATCGAATTTGATTCAAATTTAAACATAAAATTTTAAATTAGACCTAACAAAAAAGTAATTTAAGAATAAAAGTAATTTTATTTTATTTGTAACAGTTCAAAATCAAATGAAAATTTTGACTTAAAGTATCTCAAGTTTAATTTCATGGTATTCCTTCTTTTCATATATTAAATAATTGTTTTTCTCAAGACGACATTGATTTATGAGAAAATTTCAAACTTAGGTTTTAATGTTTTATTAAAAAATTGAACTTAATTTAAAATTCAATTAACTCAAGTTAAATCAATTACCTCGAATTAATCTGAGTTAGAATTTTTGAACTTCCTTTTGTTTGTGTTTTTTCCTCTCTAGTTTAAAGGCCAACTCCAAATTCGAATTGATGGCCAAAGGAGATTTATTTAGGCTTGTTTGCTTTAATTATAAAACAAGAACAACATCAAGTAAAAATATTTTAACATGTATAATTTGGAGAGGTTTAATATAACTATCCTTTTTTTAATTAATAAAAATATTATTTTCAAATGAGTCACACAATAATCAATAAATCACATCTATCAAATAAATAAATTATTAAATTAACAATTTAATATTAAATCAATAAGTTTAATATAAATAATCATTTAGATATTTAAAATTTTAAAAAATTTCAAGTACCAACATTATGATTTTCCAATTTATTAAATATTGGCTTGCATCGAGGATTTGAAGAAATTAGTTGAAAGAATTATTCTTTAATATAAAAAAACATAGTGCAAGCTATGTCATCTTTCAAAAGTAGGGATGACAATAGACCTGCTTGGGTCTGAGCTAGGATCGAGGGCCTTTCGGGATCAGGACAATCAGGTTTGATTTGAATCGGCCTGGTCTATTTTTTAAAATTAAAAACAAAAAATAATATCGTTTTTTTTCATAATTGTCAAGTTTCATGTGGGTCTAGCCTCGATCAACTCGAACATGATCCGATGATCTAAGGCGGGGCCAAACCCAATCCAAAATACCATCCCTATTCAAAAGCCTATTACGAAAACATTTTCAAGGAATAGTTAGCTTCTCTATCTTTGTGTTGCATGTGTATAGGATTATACGACGTTGTATAACGTAAGATGTAAAGACTTTCTTGAAATTCTAATTTACTATATGGTTAAAAAAATCAAATTGACTCAACGGTAAAACTTTAGAATTGGTTGACTATTCAGTTTAATTTACTTTAATAACTCTTATTATTAAATCGACCAATTAGTCAATTTAGTAAATTAATCAATTTTTAAATGGGAACAAATCGATTAATGTTTATTTAATAATTTCTTGTTTAATTAAACTTTAATTTTTTATAAATAAAGAAAATTTCCTTTATTTATTTTTTAATTTTTTTAATTTTATTTAATCTTTAATTAATTTTATGATAATCTAATTTCAGTTAATTCTTTCAAACCTTAAATTTCTTTAATGTATTAATTTAAATTTCAATTCATTTTTTAAATATTAATAACAACAAAGTATTCATATAGCACTCGTTCGAGAACAAGACAAAGAAGAGCATAGTTGGGCCTCACGTCCAAGATTAAATGAGCTAGTGGAGCATCTGTTTGTATGGATACTTTGACACTATGTCCGAACTCATACCATGAAGATCTCGTAACTTATCGTTTAAAGGAAGTGGAGGCCCATGTTTCCTTCCCGTCGCCTACTCCCCTCACCGAGGAAGTGGCGGCCCATGTTTCCTTCCCGTCGCCTACTCCCCTCACCGAGTTGTGCTTAACTCATTGAATAAAGAGGAAGTCATTCTGGCAATAGGGCCGGACTAGATCCCAACTCCTACTAATTTAACGCTCAAGCATGAGGTTCGAGTACTTCTTTTATCTCATTTATTGCATAAAGTGATATTATTTTTAATAATTTTTATTATTAAAAATTAATTAATTTCTTAATTAATCAATCAATTTTTATTAATTATTAAATTTTTATAAATCAAAATAAATAAATAAATTTTTATAATAATATTTTTAACTTTAAATTGTTCAATAAGTAAACGCAATCTTTTTCAATCATATTTTAAAATTTTTATTTTAATTCAAGCTTTAGTCAATTTTATAACGCTCTAATTTCAGTTAAATATTTTAAACTTTAAACTTTTTATCGTACTGATTTAACTTTCAATTAGATTTTTTAAACATTATTTTTATCATAAATTATAACTTTTATTTTATTTCACTCATTCAATGAAATGATGTTATTATATTAATCTAATATAATAATAATTTTATTAATCATACCAAGATATTTCAAATTTTGAAGTTTAACAATAATTTTAATTTTAATTTAATTTATTCTCGATTAAAATAAAATTTATTAATTAAGTTCAATTAAAATCAAAACAAATCCAAATTATTTTACCTTCTACAAGTTTTATTTAAGAGGTAAGAAAAATTATCAGAAACAGTTGTCAATTTTACAAATTAAGACTTATTTTAGGGTTGGAGTGTATAAGTAGAAATAATCACTTGATTTTACATTTTGAATCAAAATTCTACATTGTAATTCATTAAAAACAAGAGTCGATGCTTCTTCTTCCTTATCCTTTACTTTTTGTTTTCCATTGTTTAGGATAAAAGTGACTCTTTACTGTTTTGACTTTTCAGTAATTAAAAACCATTTTTATTAATGTACGCTAGAATAGGTAACATCATATTATAACTGACCGTAATAATTACTCCTTCCAGTTGGTGTTAGGTCTCGTAACTATGTATCAACTAAAGAGGAAGAATACAAATTCTAACATGTACAAATTCAGAAAAATAGAAAGGAAGTAAACCAAAAGGCTCAGGTAAGTGCACAACTAAAATGTGCATATCTACAAGGAGGTAGGTGAAGGTGATCCCTTCTCTTCTCTCTCAATAGAACTCAAAATGTAGAAGGTACACCGACCCTTTTAAAAGCATCATTTAAAGGATGAAATAACGAACTAAAATTAGGTGTATAAACTTTAAAGTTAAATTCAACTATGAAATTGAGATTGTTAACACATTAATTTATCTATTATAAAAAGTTAATACATATTACTCATCATCATTTTAAAAATTTTAAGTATGTTTTAAACTTAATTTGAATTCTTCAATATAAAAATAAGAAAAGGACATGAGCTTAACACAATTTTAAATCAATGAGTCATATTCAATTTAATTTACAAGACGGGATTGAATATAACTCTTTATATATAAAGTTCGAGAGGATTTATTAAAGTTCTAATTATATTCAAAATAAAGAACTCGAATCTAAGTTAATAAATAAGATGGAGCTTTTCAAATATATTTCAAATCTCAGAATAACTTAATTGAATGCTCAAACCTAGTCGAATTCATGCTATTTAGAGTAGTTTACTACCTTTATTTAATTTTAAAGTAATTCCAACTAGTATTTGCTAAAATCATTATAAATTGTAATATTAATACTTGGAAAGACAGTAATTTTAATTATAAAAATCAATCAAAACCCTAAAAGATTATTATGATGCATAAGCAATTTATAATTAAAAAAAAGTGGCATTGTTAGTAGAAGGGGAGGCATTAATTAAGAAAGAAATCAATCCATAATTGAATCATATTAAGTACATGTCAGGATTTAAAAACAGATTTTGGATATGGTCGAATTTCAACATGCACTAGCCTCTGCTATGCCCTTTCGGTTGTTTGGCTTTGGTGTTTTTCCACAAATTCCTTGGAGGAAGGGACCAGTATTCATTAGTTTATTTGATGCATTGTCGTTGAGGTATTGTCACGACTTTTGCTTTCAGGATTCTCTTATGAGGTTTCAGGACAACTTTTGATCATCCATGGAAGGTGCTTTGTCTTCGATTGTCTTCTTCCTCTCTAGCATCGTTTCCATAACCGAACTCTTCCTTTCCTTTCCCTTTCGTCTGATTCCTCACTGAGTTGCCATTTCATGATCCATTTTGCCTCATCCACTCGAGTTATTCATCACATATCCTTCAACTTGAGATCGATTTCTATTCAACTACTACAAAACCTAAAATCTATTCAAGAGTGCTAATTTCATCCATCATTCAATTCCGAGTTCCATTCCATCAAGAAGAAAACAAAATGTTATAAATCAACGCTGACAACATTTTCTTTTCCATTTTTTCCATGTAGCCTAGGTGACAAAACCATGCATATTCAAATTAAGCTTAGTTATATAAAGACTAGCTTTCCTGTCTCGTTGAGGTTCACTCAAGGGACCCTTTTCATCAACCTGTTTACGTGAAGACACCAAATGAAAGAAATCCATCACCTTTCCTTTCTTTCTTTTCCACCGATCCCTTTTCTTTTTTTCTTGCATATCCATATTCATTTCTATTGGATACGATAATGCTTACAAACCACACTTGTCTCTAAGTGATTGGCTACACTCCCACAGGGATTGGTCACACTCTCTCAATTCATTCCCCCTTTCCTTTTCGAGACTGTAATTGCCCCACCTGGCCGACCATAAATTGGTTTTTCACGTATGTCAGCAGTCAGCACTTGGGAGCTTGGAAGCAGGAAATGTGGTCACCATTTTCACTTATAATCATTCACCTACACCAACTGTTTATGATTTATGTTTTTTTTAATTTATCTCAAAGCATTTGATTAAAGTTCTAATCACGTAACTATACAAAGATTGTTTAGATGTGTTGAGACCATAATCATATCATCGTAGAGTATATAAATGCAATGGAGTGAAAAGTTACTCTATTAAAGGAAAGCTAATCGATATCCTTTCTCTTTTAGACTTTTTATCAACTCCGAAAGTACGTGAGAAAGAAAAGTTAATTATTATATATAACATTAGGAACCGCAAAACTTATCTCATTAAATTATGTGGTATAACGAAAACAATCTTTCTATCAGTTAAAAATAAAGTTGCGTATTTCTGTACTTCCTCAAATCTCACTCAGTAACTTCCTCATCTCATTAAACAAGTTGCTCAAGTTATAATAAAATATTCCTGTGTTAATCATAAGATCATAAATAATTAGCTGGTTCTATATGAAAATATCATTTCCAATTTCACAACACTATAATAATATGGTCAAAATTAAGTTAACATTAACAAAATTTTTGTCTAATATAAGTGATGAGTTCTAAAGGAGTATATATATAATTAACACAGCATTTTGCAACATAAAATTTTAAAATTATAAGTTCTATATATATAAATTACTTCATTTTTTGTCTTTATTTACAAGGACCATTTCAATTGTGAATTTTTATAAATTATCATAAATGTTCAAATATATTTAATATCTTTGATATCATTGAGTTCTTTGCTTATAATATAAGGTGGTGACGAGTTTTCAGTGATCATAGCGAATAAGGAGTCCGCAAACACGCGGTAATGCTGCTTCATGGGAATTTGAGACATTGTGTAGAAGAGGATTCATGACCAATGTATCCTACATTTACGTGAAATGGTATCTTATTGTACAGGTTACAAGTCATATAGGTATAAATGAAGGACCAATTCATGGGTTGCTGAGTCAGCTAAAGGACATATGTCCACTCCTCTTGTAATAAACAACTCTACCTCACGTTTTCAGAATTCTCCACCACACTTAACACGTAGATAGGAAAAATAAAAAAGGAGATAAGTAGCAGAACCAGTGAGTTGCTCTCTTTGTTCTGCATAACTAACAATTACTTGCCAATACACAAGTAATACAAGTGCACAACACCCCTTCTTCTGTGAGAAGTAGTAGAGGACTACTCTGCAGAATCATCTCTTAAATGGGTGAAGTAAGTTCAAACCTCCTGAGCCCCATTTGGTTGCTGCGTGCACATATGCCTCATGGGAATGTTCATAAATGAGTTTTTATTATCTGTCAGTCTCTTAAATTTCAGCTTGTTGTGGTCATAGATCTGATGTTTTTGGTTTTTTCCTTTTCTGGAATACAAAAGGAGAATAAAGAAGAAGAGAAGAAGGGAACAGGAGCCAGCGAAGAGAAGAAAGAAGAAGAGAAGAAGGAAGAAAAGAAAGAAGAAGAGCCTCCTGAGATTGTTCTCAAGGTTGATATGCACTGTGAGGCCTGTGCCAGGAAAGTTGCCAGAGCTTTGAAAGGATTTGAAGGTCTTTCACGACCCCTTACCATATTATTTCTTTCCCCTCAGTTTTTTACTTACATTTTACAGAAACTACAGCATATCAGTTGAGTCTTGAGGTTAGGGTAATTTCAGGTTGCGTCCTTAATTTCCTTTGTCATCTTCCAATTTGGAAATATTATAATAAGCTATTAACGGTAATAGCTTGTTGATTTGTTTAAGACGAGAATACATTATTCAATACTTATCATTGTACCTTACAGAGAGATTGTTATTTAATACCATTAAAACCATTTTTTAAACTGAAGTTTGAATCCTTCTGATGTTTTGGATGCATTAAACACAGGGGTTGAAGAAGTGACCACAGATAGTAAAGCCAGTAAGGTGGTAGTGAAAGGCAAAACAGCAGACCCCATAAAAGTATGCGAGAGGCTGCAAAGGAAAAGCGGCAGGAAAGTGCAGATAATTTCTCCTTTACCTAAACCACCTGAAGAACCTAAACAAGAAGAAAACAAAGAAGCAAAGGAAGAGAAAAAAGAAGAGGTACTTAAAATTTGCAAACCCACAGTTCCAAACTCAATGATTACTTACAAGAAAACCAGCCATCCATCGTCCCTCCCACTAGGCCTATCAATCTTGCTCAAATCTCTATTTTTGACTAGATAAAAAAGTTGGTCTACCCACTCAGCTGTTCTTTTTTGACCTGGGTAACTTCTATGTTTGGTGGTTCAGCTTCAAAGTAAGTCATTTTTTGCCTTTTTAACCATTACCCACTTGGACAGTGAACCTTATGACCACTGTTCTGGGGCTGACATGATAGTAACAAAACAAGTGAACAATATGAGGCACGTTTCACTAGGTTAGAGGGGTACACTATTTGGTATCTTGGACACCCCACAGCTTGCTCAAGTTTCCTGTCATGGGGTCACGAGGGTCGCAGCTACTATGGAAAGCTGGTCAGTGTGATAAGGTATAAAGTAGTGAAAGCTAAGAGGTTAGAGGTGGTAGCTTTGGCAAACAATAAGGAGAAAAGCAAGCAAATGATTTAAATCACTTTTCTAATAACTTTAAGATAGATAAATTACATTTTGTTTATGATCTCACCATTTCATACCATTATGCGACAAAAAGCTTGTCCACTCCATACTCTTCTTATGGAATTATTATTGAACTAATGAGAGCTGAAGTAAACAATTTTAGCAGTATTTGTACATTACTGGCAGGTCTCGAGAATACTATTCGCATTTTACGCTGTTTTTTGTCTCACTCTTGTTGGGTATCGGTTTTCTTGGAACCTTATGGCCACTCTTTTCTATGTGCCAATCACATACGCTGGATAAGACATAGTCACAAGTGAAAAACACCACGACCACTTACAATATTGATGTCAAAACAGACCATGTTGGAAAAGGCCCTTCAATTTTCTCAATGCTTATGTTTATATTTATAGCTTGTTTCTGTTACTTGCATCTAACAATCCGTCAATGGCAGCCTCCTGCTGTTGTAACAGTGGTATTGAATGTGAGAATGCACTGTGAAGCTTGTGCTCAACGTATACAAAAACGAATTCGAAAAATCAAAGGTACGATTTCCAATAGTATTATTTATTATTAAAACCATGTTCATGTCATCTCAATTATAATACTATATGCTCCCTACCTTAGTATTCAAAATTTCCTGGACTAGGGGATTGAATCACGTTGTAATAACATATGCATATATATACCGCACGCAGGTGTAGAATCAGTGGAAGCAGATTTGGCTAGTTCCAAAGTAACAGTAAAAGGGGTTGTTGACCCAGAAAAGTTGGCGGGGGATGTGTACAAGAAAACAAGAAAGCAGGCGTCGCTAGTGAAGGAAGAAGAGAAGAAGGAAGAAGGGAAGAAAGAAGAGGAGAAGAAAGAGGAAGAGAAGGAAGGAGAGAAAGAAGACAAGGGAGGAGGAGAGGATGATAAGAAGAGTGACATCAAGCGACTTGAGCATTGGCCAACCGTTTCTCACTTGGATTATGCCTACACTCCTCAAATTTTCAGTGATGAGAACCCTAATGCTTGCTCTGTAATGTAAACTTAAAATTTTTGATTATCTAAGTTTAAGCTTAATTAGCAGTCTAAGCAAATTTTCTATGTACGTAATATCGTGTTAATTATAACATGATGTTGGCATGGCTAGCACAATCATCTTTGTCCTATAAAATCAAGTGTATCCTTAATGCAATCTTTCCCTTTTTGGCTTGAAATACTGTGTTGAAGTTAATGCTTAATTTAATCTCCACAATTTAAATGCTATTTTAATTGAATTGCACGGTTATGCGTTTTAATAAGGTATAAAAGGCAAAAAGAACCCCAAATTTTGCTTTTAATAGTAAATTAAATCTTAACATTTTAAAATGTTTTGACATTATTGCTTTCAAAATATTCATATTTAACCTTACGTTAACAGAAAACATAATTAACCTAAGTAATTAATTAACTAATTAATCCTAATTACAAAAAGTCCAAAATTTCACTTCTCCCCATACCATCTCCTTGCCCGCAGTTCAGATCCTTTTAAATTTTGTCTTAATAACAAATTCTTTGTTTTGGACCACCATTTTACACTAGTAGGACTACTTTATATATATATATATGCCTCTCCTTACTGCTATGACTAATTGGTGTGTCTTTTCGAAGGACCAATATCCATTCTAAAAGTACAAGTGAAGGATTTTGGAGCAGTAGGACTTGAGAACTTGAGGAGTAAGCAACTATGTGGTAAGGCACTTTTCAAGATTGGATTGTGTTTCTACTCCACTCATAGTGTACTACCACTGTCATGTGCCCAAAGAGTATAGCGCATGATTTGAACAGGTTTTTGAGAGCTACTCATATGATAAATGTTTTTTTATCCTTATCTGTGTAATTGAAAAGTCTAGGATAAACCTCAGCTTCTGCTTCATTTTCATCAATCCACAGGACATGACTAGCAAGCACAAACAAGTCACTAAGATTAATCAAGTTAATGTTGTTCTATTAAGTTCTTTAACATCATTTTAGCCTCAGTTCATGCTTGAATAGATCGGACTTGAACTATTCAATTCAAATTTGAAACTAAACTTATGTTAAAAAATAAATTATCAGGTCAGCTTCATGCCATAAGCAATTGGTTCACCGCTAATAGGCAAATACAGGAGTTCGTATGTTCCAATCTGCCATGTTGCCTAGTGCTAAGAGGTCCACAGAGACAAGGTTGGACCACAAAGCCACTAAAACTTCATTTTGCAGTAGAACTCATTAACGGAGGGTTGATGGAACTTCAGAGGTCATATAGTCGATGGGATATCATGTATAGTGGGGTGGTACCACGTCAATAAGTGAAGAAGAAAGAGTCAAATAGTTTAACGCTTTGTGTAGAGCTTTCGAAGAGCAAGACTTGCTCTCAAAGTGGAGTGGCCTCAAATCTTTTGAGGGTTGGCTTCTGATGCGAGCATAGGCCAAAGAATCCCTGAAAAAGTATGAGTAGAATCAAAACAGTGACATCCTCTTAGATTTCGAACCAAGGCTGGTTATAATACTTATACCCACCACAGACAAAAACAGTGTCTTTTGTGAAGCTTGTGATGTTTGCGTTTGGGATTTTTCTTTTCATTTCATGTGTGAATGGCTTCAGCCAACTCTGCACAGTATCTTGGGACGGAAAGCTAGACGTTGTTGAAGAAGGTTTTGTCATCCCCAATCCATTACATTATTGCGTGAACTACCTTTTGGTCCTTTCTTTCCCCTATTAATTTTCCACTCAAGGTTGGTACCACATTAAATAGGGAAAAATAAAAAGAGTGACGTCTTTTCATAAGTTAAAAAATATAACAAGAAGACATATCGTATTTTTAGTATGCTAATTTAATATTATTCTTTGATCGGTATGTTGGGAAAGTGATGGAAAGTTACATGTTGGTGAAGAAGGCTTTGTCATCCCCAATCCATTACCTTAATGTGTGAACTACCGCTTGATCTTTTTCTTTAATTATTAATTTTCTGTTCAAGGTTAGAATTTCATATCCTCTATCCAATTTTAATTTAACCAACTATGTTCAATACTTAAAAAATAAATCATTTTTATCAAAACGACATCATTTTAAACATCGATTGGGTTGAACACCGTAAAAGTTGACAAAGGATGCCTACACTAAAATTGGTATCACATTAAATAGGTAAAAAAAAAAAGAGTGATGTCTTTTCATAAGTTAAAAATAATAATGGAAGGATAAATCGCATTTGTAGTATGTTAATTTAATATTATACTTGTTTCAACTTTTTAATTATTAAAGATTTTAATTCAATCCTTAAAATTTTATTACTAATTTTATATTAAAACCTCTATCGATGTTTTTAACGAAAAATTTAGTGTGATATTTACAAAATTTAGGAATATAAAATAATTATTACAATTTGGAGATTAAATTAAAAGGTTTATTATTTAAAATACTAACATTAAAAAATAAAATAAATTAAAAGTATATTCTCAAACTCTGCACCTTAGGTTGGTCCAATAATACATCCGACTATAATTTTAATATTACAGTCATAATTAATTTTTAAAATTCTGTTAAAAACCCTATAAAAGTGGGGAAGACACGAGAAGATACTGTACTAATATACCGACAAATTGGGCAATAATAATATTCTTCAACTTCCCACAGTCAATCATGTTCTAGCTCACTCCACCATGACCACCGAAAGACAGATGGAAGAATAAGATTACCAGAGGAAGATTTATACACCTTCTGTATGTTTTTTCCATGCGACTTTGTTTTGGACCATTGGCTCACAAGAAAGGCCTTTCCCTTTCTTGCTTCCCACTACGTTTTTATAGCTTTCATTTCACTCTCATTCTTATAGAAACAGAAGTAAGTAACCCCCACCTTTTGAAGTTACCACCAGGCATTGATACGTGTAAACATTTTAACAAAAGAGCATCTAGCTAGATGTTTAACCATCTATAGTGCCAATGAGGATGTGGTTTACATAATGATCAATCTGGTTAGTTGAAATTTAAGTCTTAAAAAACATCTTAAAAATTAAATTTTGAGTGAAAATTACATTACAAATTTTGATGGTAATTATAAATTCTAAGAGTAATGCAAATATAGTTGTGATCAATTACAAGAAATGTGCCCCATAGGCACAGTCGAGTTAGTAGAGTGGAGGCATAGGATTAAATAGTCTTGTGTTCGAATCCCTATTTACATTCTCTCGATCGAGCCTGTCGTACAAAACTTGTCTAGTACAGAGTACTCTTTTGGCGTAATTTGCAGTCCATTGCGTTAATCCAGAAATTTACTCAGTGCGCATCTAAAAGGATAACAGCTACGAGTTTCTCCTCATCTCAAAAAAATAAAATTTACAAGAATGCACAATGGCATTTTTTGAATTAAAAGTGTGATTTGCTTATTAATTTTTTAAATTTTAAGTTATTAATGTAATTTCATGCATCATTTTATATTTTAATAATATTAAAATGGTATTTATTGCATTTCAAGTAGAGTGTAAAAATAAGCTTAAGGATAACGATAATAGTTTATTTAAATTTTTATAAAATGCGGAAATGTAAAAATAGACGTATCATAAATTAAGTTAATGGACAAGTCATTAAAAATAAATAAAAACTGAAAATTGTTAAAATTTATAGTACTATTAATGTTTGATGTTATTTTATAACTTTTTTTTAATCGTATATATTATATTAGTTTAGTTTGAGTTTGTGGATTGTGTTCAGACTGACGTTGGACTTGCAGGCTTGAGGCAATGGGGACAATAAACAAGAGGTTGGCAAGAGGGATCCACTTGACGTTTGTTTTTATCATGATTGGCAGATTACAAGGTCATCAGGAGCGAACCCACCGATTTCGATTGGTATGGTAGATGACAGGTCTTCTCCTGTCGAATCATTGACAAGTTCTTGCACAGGAAGCTCTTGGTTCACGTAAAATCCTGTAATTCAGTTGCTCTATTTTGGGTATATCTTTTTAAATTTTATTCATATATTTATGTAAGGCCTATATAAATATATGGATAAGATTCAATAGAATATGATAAAAATATTATAATCGAAACAGAAGATCTGATCCTTTCTTATTCATCTTTTTCTTTTCTTAACCTAAAAGATTAAATGACTAAAAGAACCTTTCAATCTTTTTTTTGTTTATTTAACTTCCCATACAATAAAATAGGTGTTAAATCTATGCTAAAAAGAAAAAATGGTGAAGTTTGGAAATCTATAAAACATAAATACTAGTTTATTTTTAGTCAATTTTTTAAATTTGATGATAAAAATATTTTTTGTGATTTAAGTAATTTTAAAAGTCTATAAAATATAAACATTAGTTTATTTTTGTAACTTTTAGAATTTTAAGATAGAAAACAACAATATAGTAGTTTAAGTAATTTTGAAAAATATTATTCTCTAAAACTTTTTAAACTATTTAAATCTGACTTAAATTAATATTTATTGTAATTATCTCAAATTATTAGTTTAAGTCAATTTTAATTGGTTCAATTCAAATTTAAGAACATGGTCAGACTGTTATGTTTGCAACATTTAATTAGTTAATGTGCGATATTTATATCAAGTATATTTTTTTATTATTTTATGAAAGTTTAAGAAAATAATTTTTAAAAAATTAAAACTACATCCAAAGTTTTATCACATGTATTGTTGTGTCCAATTACAAATTTTTGAAAAACCAAAGGTCAAAATTGAATATGGGATGATTTACAATTTCCTTATTTATTTCCACCTCGTGCAATAGTCATTTTTATTGGATTAATCCACTTTATAATCTGGTTGAATCGTTAGAGAAAAATAATTATTGTTATCTATTTTATCAATTATTTAATACTTATTAGTTTCAATTTAAATGTCTTTTTGGTTTTGGTATCAACTTAAGACTCACGATTGACTTTATTTATATTTTTAAGAAAAAACTTGTCGAATTGAATAGAATTGACCGGCCATCATATAAAAAGCTTAAGTTAATTGATATATGGACTTAATAATTCAACATAAATTCAAATAATTTATTATTTCAAGGAGGAAGAAAATTCATCCAACTCTTAAAAATTATAAATAATCTTAAACTCAAAATAAGGATACTATTATGCCACTATGAACTTAAACTATTACATAATCTTGTCACTTAAAAAGTTTACATGGCCGATTGCTGCCAAGTTGCCAAGTCATGAGAAGGAGAAGCAATCACTACTTCACTTCAAGCTTATCCATAGATTGACTTTATGCAGTAGGACCCAGGTCATATGATCACGTGACTACTTTGCACATTTTACGTACCAAAACAAATCTGGGAATGTGCGATGGCCAAGTGTTAGCTCCAAAACAATGCCATGTAGTAGAAGAAGTAGAACACAAAGTGAATGAAGAGCACTGATCGCGGGTCAACTCTTGAAAGAGGCCTAACACCTATAGGTCCACCCACTAGCCGAAGACTGTGAGGGGGTGCAATATTACTCTTACTAAATTGCACTTTACATGTATATATGTAGAAGAAATAATTAATAGTATGATTGATTTAAGATATCCAAAATCACAATTAAAGAAAAAAGAATTACTTTGAATGTATAATTAATTAAATTCGAATTATTATGTATTTTTTAATATTACAATATATTGAGATATTTGATAAAAACTTGTCATGATGAGAAGGTCATGCTACTTTTAATGATACAAACAAACTTTTAAATAAAAATATATAATTAAAATATTGTTGACTAAAATTGCATTTTGAATACCAATATTTACAATGCAATATACAACAAACCGTAATATTTGAAATGTTCAAATTCAATCCTAATGTTCTCAAAATATTCAAATTAGACCTTAAGTGGATAAAAATTTAATAGAGTTAACTCTCGGCCACTTAAAGGTTGCGTTAATGTTAAATTGACATTTTTCAATTTATTAGATAAAAGATGGGCTCTATTAATTGCTACATAACAAGTGAGACTCACGGTCTAAAATATATAAATATAAACTCGAGACACACTTTTTGAAGTAAATACTCACTTTTTAATTGATTTTGAACACGATCTAAAATATATTAATATAGAGTAAGTGAAACTCACTTTTTGAATTGAATATCTACTTTTAATTAATTTTGAAAAAATAATTATGCAATAGTGAGACTTACTTTTTATTTAAAAGCTATAAAAATAATACATTAATATGATATTTAACTGATAAAAGGTTAAACCTGTTAAAATTTTCATATTTTTTAAACGTTTTGAAAATATTATAGCTCAAATTGCATTTTTCCCCAAATATTGTTATAAGTTATGGCCACTTTTTTTATCAGTTAACGATAATTTGTATTAATTTAAATCATATTTTTATTTGAGAATCATAAAAACTATAGATACATTATTTTTTTCTTATTTAATATTTTTGTAAATATTGGAAATAACATTTAGACTATACCTTGTTTCCTTTCCCTGTTTTGATGTATTATGCCACTTGAGCATGAGCTCAACATGACGAGTCCCTTATACTAATGGTAATGTTGGAATTTGGAAAAGGAAATGCATACCTAATTAACACATTAAAGTTTTTATATTAATGCTTGTTTTCAGGTATGACATTTGGAACATTCTCATTCACTAAGATAACATGTTATTCAAAAATGTTCACTAAGATAAGATACAAAATATTTTTAACTAGTTAAGATGTTTAGTAGTACGCAATCTTAATCTTAACTAGTTAAGAGACTGTTTCTAAATGACTTACATAGAAGTGATTGAATGAATCTTATAATTTAATTTAAAATTTTTAATTATTCAAATAATATATTTAAAATATAATTAGTAGGCTATTGTTTGTTCTTATAGATTTATTTAATATATATATTTGATGAATTTAGATCATAAAATATATAAAAGTCTTATCTTTTAAGTATAATAAATTAGTACGGTACGAAGTATGAGGAATTGGAATTTTATATGTTAGTGGTTCTCAAACCAAATTCATTTTGGATTGGAACTTTAAAACAACATTGCTTTCGCTTTGCGTTTTGACCAAGACAAAGCAGACTTCCCACGTATGCATGCTTACCACGTGGAATCCACTTTGTTCTTGTCCTTTTCTAGAAAAAGTGCGCAACCCACGAGCTTTTGTCCTACATGACCACTGACATGGACAAAAGTGGGGCCCGAAGGTTCCAGCATGGCGCTTCCCACGTTGGCCCACTGCAAAAAGCTAGAAGAATGCCAGGGTGGCAGTGGTGACACCGAGACAAAAGTGTGTCAGTCCCGACTCGGTACGTGACTCTCACATGCTTAGAAAAAGGTAGCTTCAGCCATTGCCAGCCCTTCTTTGAGCTCATTATTGGTACTTTGTTTATTCGCATGTGAAATCAAGTCATTTCATTGAATTCCATATCCATGCCTTAAAAATTAGGGTTAAACCCGACTTGAGTAAAATGCCCTTCCGAATACCCCACAATACTAAACTGTCAATTTGAATTACGAATTAAAATTTTAAATTATTTTAATAATGAATTATGTTAAAATTACTTCATAAAAATTTAATAAAAGATAAATTTGCTAGCATTTATAATATGATAAGATAATTTAAAGTCATTTTGAAACAATAAAAGTATATTTTTATATAACAACACTATCCGATTGAACTTACCTGAGGTGCGAAATTTGAGGAGATTTAGTAGTACGCAGTGGAGACAATAAAAGTATATTTTTATAATAAACAAGATTGAGTTTGCATTTTTTTTACCTTAAAAAATAAATACTATTGTCTTTATAATAACTCATAAGCATACAATTATGGTTATGGTTTGAGGCTTCAATTCTTGAAATGTTATACAACTATTCGTCTTATCTGAGCAGTGGGGATGATCACCATAGCAATATCTATTGAGATAGGAAACAAAAAATGTTATGCCCTAATTGCTATAAGACATTGCAATCTTAAAGTAGAGAATGTTACCTGTGCTTAAGATCTTCTTAACGCAGAGCTAAGTGTAGAAGAACTCTGGTGAGACACCGAGAGCCACAAATCACCAATGCTCGCAATCGCCATCGCCTTTTCTCCCAAATCGAGAAGCTTTTAAAAGTTATCAAAAAATGGGTGGTTTGGTATACCCTATTTGCTAAATGACCCTCTTTGTTTATTTGCTTGTTTGTCATCGTTTGGTTTTCTGTGTTAGTGTTTTACGTGAGACCTTTCTGTTGTAAACATTTCCATTTATTTAATGAATTTTAATTTCTCAAAAAGAATTCTTGAAATTTTACCATTTATTTTTACTACTCATTCTTACCGTTTTCCTAATTGATTATGACTTTTTTTATGAAAAAATGTATATTACCTTTTTTTTATAAAACAAATGATGCTATTTAAAGATGATGGCATGATATATTTTCTCAACATTTTCTTAAATTTAATTTAAAAGTTTATACACAATTACTGCATTTCATGTTCTAAAGAACAAACAACTAATATTTGGTTATTACATCTAGATTGAGAAACAACCTCTCTACTAGTTAAAAATAAAGCTACGTACTACTTAACTTTTCTAAACTGGACAACAAGATTTTAACTAGGTTATTGTTAAATTATTAAGATTTTAACTACGTTAGTGTTAAATGGTTATTACATTTAGATTAAGAATAAATGATATTTTTAATATTTATATTTTTTTGGTAACATAGGAATGGGTGGCCATTTAAAGAAGGCTGAAGTAATATTCTCGTTGCCTGGCAATTTATTTAATCCGTAATTTAATAATAGTGAAGGGACATGAAGACCACTTAACCCCCCTATATATTGGTCTCATCTCACACTTTTCTAACCAAAGCAGTGACCTTTGTATGTATGTACTCTAACAGATATACAAAGCAGTACTTCACAGTCACTATTCTCTTTCTCTTGTCCTTATTCTGTCAAATCTCAGATACCAGAGAGGGAGAGAGATAGAGGTAGGAGTAAGATCTCTCTTTTGTGTCAATGGCGACCAAGAACCATACCAACGGAGGAACAGACACAGAAAAGGCCAAGCAGGAGTCCGCAGAAGAATATGAGAGGTGTCCTGTAGAAGAAGTGGCACTTGTTGTGCCAGAAACAGATGATCCAACACTTCCAGTGTTGACATTTCGTGCATGGTTTCTGGGTTTAACCTCATGCACTGTCCTCATCTTTCTCAACACTTTCTTCACTTACCGTACACAGCCTCTTATCATCTCAGCCATTCTCATGCAGATTGCTGTGTTGCCCATTGGCAAGTTCTTGGCTAGGATTTTGCCCACCAGTCAGTACAACATTTTTGGCCGGGGGTTTACTCTGAACCCTGGGCCTTTTAACATTAAAGAGCATGTGATCATTACTATCTTCGCTAACTGTGGTGTGTCTTATGGTGGAGGTGATGCCTACTCTATTGGTGCCATTACTGTTATGAAGGCTTACTATAAGCAAAGCCTCAGTTTCATTTGTGGTATCTTCATAGTCTTAACTACTCAGGTAACAAATTCTTCTTCATGGTTTTTCTCTAATGAGTTTTCTGGCAGAACTTAATGGCAGAACTTGTTTCAATTTTTTTTTTTTCCTTCTAATTTTTGGGTATGTTAATGCAGATATTAGGCTATGGGTGGGCTGGTATGCTTAGGAGGTACCTGGTTGATCCTGCTGAGATGTGGTGGCCTTCAAACCTGGCTCAGGTTTCTCTGTTCAGGTCTAAATTCTTTCTTGGTTTACCTTATATTTTCATTCTTTTTCTGCCCTTTAGATTTCTTGGAAAATTCTATTCATTTCTTTATACAATTTCACTTGTTGACATAGAACAACATGTTCATTAGTCATTGTTTTGAGTTAAAGTTTGCTACCAATCTGTCGGATCGAACTCTTGACATGATAGGGACTTCTGTGAAATGATTTAAAGATTACATTCCTGAAGGCAATTTGTGTTTACTAGTGAAACTGATTCTGGAAATTTTTTGTTTCTGCAGAGCACTTCATGAGAAGGATTCCAACAAGAAAGGCATGACTCGGATGCGATTTTTCCTAGTTGCCATGACGGCAAGCTTTATCTACTATGCATTTCCAGGTTACTTGTTCCCAATCCTGACGTTTTTCTCATGGGTATGCTGGGTGTGGCCTCATAACATCACAGCTCAACAAGTAGGTTCAGGTTACCATGGACTAGGTATTGGTGCCTTCACCTTTGATTGGGCTGGAATTTCTGCTTATCATGGTAGCCCCCTTGTGACTCCATGGCATTCCATTCTGAATGTTGGGGTTGGATTTATCATGTTCATCTACATAATAGTCCCTATCTGTTACTGGAAGTTCAACACTTTTGATGCTAGGAAGTTCCCAATATTTTCCAATCAGCTATTCACTTCTGCCGGCCACAAGTACGATACCACCAAGATCTTAACTCCGAATTACGAACTCGATATTCCGGCTTACAATAGTTACAGCAAGCTATACCTCAGTCCTCTGTTTGCCCTGTCAATTGGATCTGGATTTGCAAGATTTACTGCAACACTCACTCATGTTGCCCTGTTTCATGGAAGGTATACTGATTGTTGAAGTGCTTGTCATATTTTCTTAATCTGATTGCAATCCTGACAAAGAACATGTTTGATGAATTTTTACGTTGTTTAGAGATATATGGAAGCAGAGCAGATCAGCAATGAAGACCATGAAATTGGATGTTCATGCAAAATTAGTGAGAAATTACAAGCAAGTGCCTGAATGGTGGTTCAGTATTCTATTAGCAGGGAGCATTGTTCTATCTTTATTAATGTCTTTCGTCTGGAAAAAAGATGTGCAGCTTCCATGGTGGGGCATGCTCTTTGCATTTGGGTTGGCTTGGATTGTTACCCTTCCTATTGGAGTGATTCAAGCAACTACAAACCAGGTAATGCAGCCTACACCAGACCATTACCAGCAGTTTTTATTACACAAGAACTACTGATGTAGAGCCCTGAAATGAGAATTCCTGTTATCTGTATTGCAGCAACCTGGATATGACATAATAGCACAGTTCATTATTGGGTATGTTCTGCCAGGAAGACCAATTGCAAACCTGCTTTTCAAGATTTACGGGCGAATCAGCACGATTCACGCTCTTTCTTTCTTATCGGACCTGAAACTCGGTCATTACATGAAAATCCCGCCTAGATGCATGTATGTTGCTCAGGTATTGCAACTAAGGAACTAAAATATGCTTTAGTAATTCCTGGATTTGTTACTACAGTGTGATAACTGATACGATGAAAATTTGTGGTTATTTGTTTTTCATAGTTGGTGGGAACTCTAGTTGCTGGGATAGTCAACCTTTCAGTTGCCTGGTGGATGTTGGATAACATTGATAACATATGCGATGTCGAAAGTCTCCATCCTGATAGTCCTTGGACCTGTCCCAAGTATCGAGTGACATTTGATGCTTCTGTGATATGGGGACTCATTGGACCAAAGAGGCTCTTTGGACCTGGAGGGTTGTACAGGAATTTGGTATGGCTATTCCTGATTGGAGCTTTCTTGCCAGTGCCTGTTTGGATGCTGAGCAAGATTTTCCCTGAAAAGAAATGGATTCCATTGATAAACATTCCTGTCATATCTTATGGATTTGCTGGGATGCCACCTGCAACTCCAACCAACATAGCGAGCTGGCTCATCACAGGTCTCATCTTCAACTACTTCGTCTTCAAATTCCATAAACGCTGGTGGCAGAAGTACAACTACGTTCTTTCAGCGGCATTGGATGCTGGGACAGCTTTCATGGGTGTGCTCTTGTTCTTTGCTCTCCAAAATAACGATATAACCTTGAAATGGTGGGGAACAAAGCTTGATCACTGTCCTCTTGCGACTTGTCCCACTGCACCAGGAATAAAGGTTGATGGATGTCCTGTCTTCACATAGCCACGAACCTGGACTGGACTAGGTAGAGCTGATCTGATATAGGTGTTCACATCGAATTGGAATATAAACTAGTGGGGAGATTAGAGAGCAGGAAATGTAAAGCTTGTTTCCCTTTTCTGTAAGATTTCAATTTCAGCGCAGTTAGTCATGGCTTTATCCTAATCTCACTCCATGATAGGTGTTGGGTCAGCTCTAGTTGGCTCATTTATGGTTTCACTACTATCTTTGTAGTTTTCAGTGTTTGCTTTTAGTTTTTACTTTTTAGTTTTTGTTTTTTTAATTACAAATAAAAATCTGTTTGATTGGTATTACTATAATAACTTACATATTACATAAAATTTAAGAATAAAGTATTTTAATTAAATAAATTTATTTTAATCTCTTATATAATATTTATTAATAAAATATTAATAAAATTATTTTATTTTATTAAAATAAATAATTTAAAATAAATATTTTATTTTAAAATTAATATTAATTTAAAATATATTTTAATTATTAAATCAAAATTTATTTGAAATTTATATATTTTGAAAATATTTTAAATTTAATATATTTATTGATAATTATTAAATTAAATCTATCTAATTTAATTCAAAATTTTGATAAAATTATTTACTAAAATTAAATTATAAATAATTCTTAATAATAATAATTAATTTTAATTATTAAATATATAGTATCAAATTAAATTATTCATAATAATTATTAAAAATCAATATATTAAATAATTAAATAATATATATTTAGTTAATAATAAATTAGATTATTAAAAATCATAAAACAAAACTTATTTTTTATAATTTTTATAATTTTTGAAAACCGGAAGAAACAAAAATTTCAAAAAAACAAGTTTTTTTTATACTAAATTTTAAAAACAAAAATTAAAAACTGAAAACTAAACATAAAAATTGAAACAAACCAGGCCTTTAATAATTCGAAACTTTAGATTGTTTTGATATCATAAATCTTAATTTTTTCTATATTTTTTAAAAATTAATATACTAGAATATCTTAGAATAGTTCATAAAAAACAATTAAATGTATTTTTTCCTTTTTAATTAATAAAATACTATTTATATAGGAATTTTTTTGGTCATAAACTATTTCCTATTACATCCAGATGAGTAGTCTTAGTAAAATCGATATTTTCCTGCTTCTTAAAAGGAAGATGGATAAAGAAATGAGGCTTCTTCCGTACAGAATTGGAATAAGAGACTGTGCATGAGTTTCAGAATAATATTTTAAAAATGGGTCTGTCAAGGCTTCATATAGTGGTAATACTTAAAGTAAGTTCAAACACATTTATGAGATCTGCATAAGAAATCCTGTAATCAACTTTTATATAAATTGAGTCCATTCTATTTAAAAAATTAGTAGAAATTTAATAAATAAAAGATTTAATAAACTAAAATTTTAGAAGTTTACGATTATCTTATTTATATTTTTATTTTTATTAAAATTGTAACGATTTATTCGTTAAAAAATTTATACGTAGGCTGATATGAATATGCAATTTAAGTGGCCTTCCATATCAGCAAAGCTAATGGCAATGGTTAACCCCATTAACTGTTTAAGTCATATTTATAAAAAAAAAAGAAATTATCTAATTAGTGTTGGAAAATAATTAATTCTTTTTTCTAAGATATAATTTACCCTTTATAGTTTATGTCATAGCAACATGAAAATCTCAGGCTTTCACAGTTCATATGATTACAAATCAGTAAAATGCTTATAAACTCAATTTTTTTTTCTCTCTCCTCTGCTCATGTGGCACGAGTTTCTCTCTAGGGTTTTTTCTAAACTTTTTACGTAAACTTGGTGTAGCCGTCACCATCATGGAAGAATCCATGCAAGCTTTGTCTCTCTCTGATGATGAAAACACAATTCTGGAGGCTGGAGATCCTGGGTCCACCATTCACGTAGAAAAGTATGAGTTTTGCATGGTGGGAACTTTTCTCACGTATAGTTTTATTAAGTTTGATGCTATGAAATCTACGTTGGCCAATCTGTGGCATCCATTAGGTGGAGTGACGATAACAGAGCTTGGATCGGGAAGGTATTTGTTCAGGTTCTATAGTGAAGTGGATTTTGAACGGGTTCAAGAGGGAGGGCCATGGCAATTCAATCGGCATATGTTGGTTTGGAATAAGATCGCGGTAGGAGAAAACCCGAATGAGGTTCAGCTGACCCATGCAATTTTTTGGGTTCAAGTTCACCATCTCGAACCGGGGTTTATGACGGAGGATATGGCGAAACTGATTGGGGACTTCATTGGGGAATATGTGCAATATGATGCTAAGAACGCAGGAAGAAGTATGTTATATTTTGAGGCATACATGAGGGTCCGAGTTAAGATAGATGTGAGGAGGCCATTAAAAAGGAGGAAAAGGTTAATGGGAGTAGATGGCAATACTTTCTTTATGTCTTTCAGATATGAAAAGCTTGAGGTTTTTTGCTTTGTTTGCGGTCGTCTCGGACACACGGAATCCTTCTGTGATGTTCGCTTGGCCAAATCAAAAGATGAAATAGTTTTTGGGTGGGATGAGTCTTTAAGAGCTATTAATAGACGGAATAGGAAGAATACTTCTGTATGGCTGAGGGAGGACAATGCTGATGGGGATAGCAGGGATGAAGGGAGACATGGTGAAAGCCAAAGAAAAGGTAGCAATGGTAATATGGCCACGGTTTTTCGTAAGCAGCGATACGGGGGGAATAAGCAGCATATGGATGTAAGTGACAATGGGTCTGAAATGGACACTGACGTGGGGTTAGACAATAATATTGAGAAGCAGGAGCAAGAAGGGATGTCCAAACCTGATGATAAGAAAAAAAGACAATCTTATTCTGATAAGCCAGGACAGCCTAGTGACGTTTCCAGTGAAAAGGATTCGTCGGTAGGTATTAAAACACCTTCCAAACAGGTGTCGAAAAAGATATCGGCTGGTCCCGTGGGGCGGGACAGCCGGACGCAATGATTCTGTTAAGTTGGAACTGTCGGGGCATTGGCAATCCCCAGACGGTTCATAATCTCAAAGCTTTGTCTTTGAGCTATAAGCCATCAATTGTATTTCTTATGGAGACGTTGACCGAGAAAGGTAGAATTGAGAGAGTGAGCAGAGACTTGAATTTTGAGAAATGCTTTGTTGTTGAGTGTTCGGGTAGGAGTGGCAGACTTGCGTTGTTGTGGAGAGAGGAGGTCGAGGTAACGATTTTGAGCTATTCAAATAATTGTATTGATGCGATGGTTAAGGAAAGGGA
>JANZXR010000003.1:3648077-3666007 GCA_027575705.1 Erythroxylum echinodendron
TATTGCCGACGGATGGGTTCGCGGTCGGTAAATGTTTGTTTTCAGCGACGGATTTATTCATTTCCGTCGGTAAGGGGTGACGGAATTTATTCCGTCGGTATTATTCCGACGCAAATTCTGAATTTTCTTGTAGTGAATTATGTAAAAGTGCTTAGTGATATTAAAAATATTAAAATGGTTCTTTTATAAATTTATATTATATTGTTTTAAAATAAAAAAGTTAATTTTTTAGTTTTTGCAATATTATGAAATATTTTTAAGTAATTTATAATAATACAAATATTACTATAGATAAATATAACCTAATTTGATTCGGTCGATTTAACCGTAAAAATCTTGAACTAATTAACTTTTCGGTTTAATTTACTTTAATAACTTTTATTCTTAAAAAATCGATCATTTTATTAATTAATCGGTTGATTTTTAATTTTTATTTAATAATTTATTTCTTTAATTAAACTTTAAACTAAAGTCGATCTCTTTCGATTATATTTAATTCTTCAAGTTTATTTAATTTTAGCGAATTTTGAACCTTTTAAAATTAAACCTTTTGTTTTACGTTTAACTTTCCGTAAAAATCGTAAACCGGTTTTTTTGTTTGATTCATAACCTAATTCGATTTAAACATAATCCCAATAATTAGAATTTAATAAAAAATTTGAAAATTCTTGAAATATTTAATAAAATTTGAATCCAATCAGACGGGTTGCCATCGTTACTTTCGGCTGCCCGCTGGTCGAATGGAATTGCAATCGTTACGAATGTATAATCCAATAGCCAAGCTGACACGACGACAATGCAAGCTCTTGGTGATTGCTTTTTCAACGAATGAACCAACTCAACATGCTTTCTTCTGTAATCTATGGCATTAAAAAACACTCCCTTATTCCTCGTTCACATCGCCCTCTCGCCACGTGCTTTTACTTCTACCTGATAATGTGACCATTGAAATACCACCCTCTGCTCAACACCTATTGCACTTCCAACACCTAGACCACAAAAAGGCAAAGACTTCTGTTCTTTCATTTCAAAGAGACATGGAACATGCAGGCTTCCATTGCTACACCAAGCTTCCCAGCTCTAGCTCTGGTAAAGTTCCTGAACACATGCAAAATGCTAATAATAAAATCACTTTCTCTGTTTTTTTTCCACTGCGACACTAGGCTATGTCTGTCACGTTTATCTTCTTCTTTCTTTTGCATGCAAACTCTTCACAGTTACACACATAAACGAGATCCCCAGCTCTCTATCTTGGCATGCAGTTTCCATTTTATTAGTTGAAATTGGATCGAGCACAACATTTTAAACAAATTTGTTCTTCCCTCAATCCGGACCAACCCCACAGAGAGTTTTTGGTTTCAAGTTTATCTGTGAATCTATTCTCTTCTGCATATGGTAGATTGCTTCCTTGTGAGTAGATTAAGCGTTATTGAGATAGTCTTCTGTGGGTGGTGGTCAAGATGGTAGTCTAGAGAGGAAAGGGGAATGGATGATCGAAGCAGCTTTGCACTAATGTTGTACAAGTGGCATGCATCATCTGACCCCACAGTAACAAGTGGCAGCCATGCATTATCTGATATAATGCAACCCACCAGTTAGGTCCACCTTCCTGTTTGAATATACTAATAAATGAAGAATATATAGTCAGCACAATAGTCAAAAGGATTCGGTTTTATGAGCTCATTAATATGGTTTTTAGTCCCTAGGATTTGGTCTAAGTTTTCTAGTTGATATGTGCTTCGGATCAAATTGATTGAAGGAAGAAGAGATGACTTCTCTTAATAAAGTTTCTTCCAAGCTATTTTATCATTGAACTTCTTGCTTCGCATTTGATGCTAAGATAAAGTTATCACAAGAAGCGAATGATCGTTTCAATTCTTCGGTAGTGAGTGTCTTCATGTTTGGAGAGATTGGTTAAATCAATCTTCTTTAGCTGGTAGCTATCGATACCAGTTCTTGGAGACACCTTCATGGATGTCATAAATTGGAACTGACATGAATAGATTATGTTTCCTTTAAGCTGTTGCCAAATTTGTGACAGGGCTGAAACTGTCTGATATCGACATGAGTCTAGCTGAGATCAACCACAACAACAAACACTGTGTCACAGACGACAATGAGTGCACCGTGAGGGAGCAAGATCGGTTCATGCCAATTGCCAATGTGATCAGGATAATGCGCAAGATCCTCCCCTCTCATGCCAAAATCTCAGATGATGCCAAGGAGACAATCCAGGAGTGTGTTTCAGAGTACATTAGCTTCATCACCAGTGAAGCCAATGAAAGGTGCCAACGCGAGCAGAGAAAGACAATTACAGCTGAGGATGTGCTTTATGCAATGAGCAAGCTTGGTTTTGATGACTACATAGAACCCCTGACCGTGTTTCTTCACCGATATCGCGAACTCGAGGGCGAACGTAGCTCATTAAGAAGCGAGCCATTAGTGAAGAGAAATGTGGAGTATGGTGCAGTGGGAATGGCTGCTTTTGCACCAGCATTTCGTATGGGTCACCCTGGACTTTTCACCACGGCTGCGGTAGGAACATACGTCAGAGATGCATCCAATGCAAGTTCTTCTCAGGCTGCAGTTGCCAATGGCGAAACTTTTGTCCCAAACAAATGATCATGAGATTGCAGAAACTTCCAACACTAACCGATCATAAAATCTAACATATTAAGTGATGAATAGGTTAGTGTTTAGAAAACTTTGGTGATTGTTTGAAGGACTTAGCTAGTTCTTTGTGCTAGAAACACCAGAGCAATGATGGATTTTAATTTTGGGGAGCTTAGGTTTATGCTTTGTCATGATGCGCTCTTTATAACTCTCGTTTACTTGTTTCTTTGCTTCTTTCCCTCTGCGTTTGTTCCTCCAACATAAACCCTTTTCAGATCTATGGGAGGCAAAGAAAATATCCCGATATCTTGCACTTAAACAAGGATCCTGAAAGTGGGAGTTCGAGTACTATTGTATCATAAAATGCAAGTATCTCAGTCCCAGACTTGCTTTAGTAGGCGATGTTTCTGCCATATGAATAGACAAGATTGGCATGAACGAGTCTGAGGAATATGAGGTATAAGCTGCTGTTAAATACCTGCAAGTGTATGAATAATCCACCATAATCTTAAATAAGGTCAAAGTAAGTCATGAAGGAATGAAGTGAAGTAGGCTTGCAATAAGAGAGTAGGTCGGTCCGAGGAGCCTCCTGGTGAGGCTTGAACTCGCGATTCAATGGTATAATCTTGCAGAATGAAGCCCCAATCTTAGGAAAGCCAATACAATCCGATGGGCAGTCGGATTCGGGCCCATAACTTGACCTTGAATTTAATTTGCAAGTAAGGATTTCGGCTTGGCTCATCCGTCAAGTCAAATGGAATATGGAACTTTGGGTTAGATTTTATTTTTTTATTTTATATTTTAGGTAGAGATGTCAATCAGATATCTGATCATGTTTTTTAAGAAAAATTTCTAAGAAGATATTGTTTTTGACAAAATAATGTCGATTTGGAAGTAACGATCAAGTCACTGGCTTAGTTCGGCAAGGGGATTTGATCCTCTGTGCCACCAACTCTGTGCCAACTACGTGCTATTTTATCCTAACCATCTATTTATGTGGGTCCCATATCAATGGGTGGTTAGGATGGAGTGACACATGGTTGGCACAGGGTTGGTGGCACAGAAGATTTGGGTTAGTTCGCTCAGTTTGTAATTTCAGATTTAAAAACAACGTCGTTTTAGAAGTAATGGTCTGACTACAATCAAGAGCTACACGACCCATAATTTCAGACTTAATTAAACTTTTCAATATCTAAAAATCAATTGAAATCAAATCAAATGTTTTGACTTTTAACTTTGACTAGACTTTATATTATATTCGAATCTAGAAAATGTTTTGAATTAGACTCAAATCCTATCTCTACTTGTAAGATTGAGCTGAGCTTGATTAAGCTAATTAAGTTGAGCATCTTAAAATTTAAATTTATTGGGAATGAACTAAATTAATTATTGAATTTATCAAATATTCTTTTGAAACAAAAGAAGAAGTTGGAAAATATTTTACAATTTATTTTCACTTTTATTTTTTGTTTTAGCTTGTAATTTTTAATTTTTAGTTTTTAATTTTAATTTAAAAAATAAATACAAGTTTATATAATTATATTTTTATTACTGATAATAATTAGATATTAGATATTAGATAAAATTTAAAATTTATAAATAAATTAAGAAAATAATTTTGTTTTAGTTTTTATATTTATTAATAGATATTAATAAAAATTAGTATTTTATATAAAAATAAAATAAATATATTTATTAAATAAATTTAAATTTTTGTTAAAAATTTAAAGATAATTATACCATATCAATTAAATAAGATATATTTAGTTGATAGTAAATCAAATTATAACATAAAATAAAAAATAAAAAACTAAAATCTACTTTTATAATTTTTATAAACATAAAAGCGGAAGAATCTAAAATAAAAAATACAAATAAAAAGCTCAATCAAATAATGTTCTAAGTAAATTAAAAATGAAAATAAAAATAAAAAACTAAAGTAGAAATAAATTATTTTATATTCAAAAAGTCATAGTTAATTTCCATTTCTTCATTGTATAAAACCAAGAAAATGATTACAATTTAATATTGTTATCCTAATTATTAATAAATATTAAAAAGTTGATGTCTTATCAAGTAAATAAAATTGAAATTGTGTCTAATCTAATATTTATTAAAAATCGAAGTTATCGAATTTAATTTGAATTTATTAGATTTTAAATTAATTTTTTTAAGTAAAATAATAATGTCGGCTTGCACCATGGCTCATGTGCGAGGTTGGACGAGGAGAGAATATAGAACATAGATAGAGATAGATTTATATTACACACCTCACTTACATCTCCAGTTCATTTCGCGACCCTGTTTTCTTCTGTTTCTGTTCTGTGCTGTTTCAACCCCCCCAAAAAGAAACACAGAAGCTTGAACTTTTTCAACCCTATAAACTTCCATGACCGAGCTAGTTTTGCTTCAGCTTCGAAGCTTCTAAGCAAAATACGACGTTCTGAAAGAGAGGGAGAGCGAGATAGAGAAAAATGGAAGACAAGCTTCAACAACAGCTTAAGGATGTGGGATCCAAGCTTCAACAGAGTCTTCCCCCTTCTAAAGACGCCCTCGTTAAGCTCCTTAAGGTGTGGTTTTCTTTACCAAGTTTCTTTTTTTTTCTGTTTTTCTCTTTTTAGGTTTGGTTAGTTAATTCTGTTATTCTGTATGTGGTTGTTTGCTTGCTGGGAAAAATAAATAGTGTGGAAAAATGGAACGTAGTGAATTTGGTATTTGGGGATTTCTTGTGGTGTTTGGTTTGGTTAGTTGACGGCCAAATTGAGTTAGTTTCGAGTTGAAGATGAGAAGTCCTTTGTTCAGGTTCTTCTCTGTGGAAGCTGTATTGTTTGACGTGAGCTTAAATATTGAGAATTTATTAGGTCAGAGATTATTTGTTTGCTTGCTTTCAACTAGAGATTTAGTTTTTGGTGAACTTCGGTGTTTATGGAGCATTTTATCTTGAAAATCAGGTTGAACTAGGGTCTGTTTTCCGTATAGGGTTTGTTTTCCATCTAGGGTTTGCTGCTTTGGGAAACTTTCACTTTTTACTTTTTGGGGTTACGATGTAGAAATTGCTGTTGTTTGTTTAATTTATGTTCGCTGCAAATTTGCTAGGGTAATGTTGTAGTTTGAAGTTGTGAGATGTGTTAATGGGGAGTAAATTATTGACCTTTAGTGAGACAAGTGGATTGTTAGTGAACTTTTAGTTTCGGTGTGAAACATCCTTTAAGACAGGTCAAATAATTAATTGAATGCTTTTTTGTTCTATCCAGCTTAAGTGATGGAAATAAAGACATTTCCTTCGATCAACTTCAAAATGCATTTCTATTTTGAATTCTTGAGTTAATACATAATGATTGAGGTTTTGAGTGGTGACCTGTCTGCTAGTTGAATGGCCTGATGTGAACATTTAACAGTTTAGAGTTTAGGCTAGATGTATTAAGTTTTATTATCCCGTAGAGCTAAGAAAAGGTAAAATGCTATCGTTACATCCTTGTGCTGGAAACTTGGTGTGCGAAAATATATAAGTTGAATATGCCTTATAGCTTTTAATTGGTGCGAATTATGTCTGTGGGCTTTAACTGGAGTTCCTCTGTGTTGAAATAAGGGTGTAGGGACCAACACAATGTAACCAGAAGTTGCTAGGACTGAGCTGAGACTACTTGGTGTGTGACTTAGGTTTTTGCGACCAATTACTGGTTCAACTAAGCATTAATGTCATGGATGTTTTATTTGTCATCTCATACTGCTTTGTTAGTCGTCTAATAAATTTTTTGTTTTTTTGGATCAATCTGCTCTGGTTGCTGATTCTTGGTATGTGTCTTGGTTGGTAATATTGGACTTTTAGTACTGGAAAATAGTTTTGGCACTCTAGCATGTATTTTCATTATAGGGCATAAATTTACATTGTTTCTCGTTACTTGCTAATAATATTTGCTGTACTTGCAGCAAGCTGCTGCCTCTCTGTCTGAGATGGAGCAATCACCATCTGCTTTGATGATGGAGTCAATGCAACCTTTTCTTGATTCAATTATCAAGCCAGAATTGCTAAAACATCAAGATAGAGATGTTAAACTTTTGGTCGCAACTTGTATTTGTGAGATAACCAGAATTACTGCACCTGAAGCTCCTTACAGCGATGAGGTTCTAAAGGTGCTTAATCTTTATGGAACTTATTGACTAAAGGATTCAATGTTACTTGCAAGGCTTAAAAATTTTATTCGTAGCTGATTGGTCTCTATATGCAGGATATTTTTCAATTGATTGTAGGCACTTTTAGTGGGTTAAGTGATACTAGTGGTCCCTCATTTGGAAGGAGGGTTGTTATTTTGGAGACTCTTGCCAAATATAGGTCATGTGTTGTGATGCTGGATCTTGAATGCGATGATCTGGTGAATAAAATGTTCGGTACATTTCTTGCTGTTGCAAGGTGTGTTGTATCCCGAGGCCTTTTATATGATGCTCAATTTATTTAAAGTGATTGATCTTGAAACTCTGGGTTTTGCAGTGAAAATCATCAGGAAAGTGTATTGTCTTCGATGCAAACAATCATGGCCCTTCTCATTGAAGAAAGTGAGGATGTCAGAGAGGATCTTTTGCTTATTATATTATCTGTATTAGGTCGTACCAGAAGTGTAAGCATCTATATTTAATTGGATGCAATTATGTGCTTCACTGTCAGCTACAGTTTTTGTGTTAATTTGCATTTCTTCTTATATGGCATCCTTACTGGGTTGGCATTTGGTAATGTTGTAATTCTAGGATATCTCCAATGCTGCAAGGAAGCTTGCGATGAATGTTATAAAGCAATGTGTAGGAAAACTTGAAGCTGGCATAAAACAGTTCCTCATATCATCAATGTCTGGGGATAACAGGTCCACAAATAACCAGATTGACTACCATGAAGTTATATATGATGTTTATTGTTGTGCTCCTCAAATCCTAGCAGGAGTTGTCCCATACCTCACAGGCGAGCTATTGGTAATTCCAATTGATGGCCTACTCATGCACTTCAATGCCTAAGATGTAGAATAATCTTATTTCAAGATAAATTTCTTTCTGTGCCATGGTTATCTAATTACAGCTATCATTGGTTGAAGCATTTTCTCTTACATAGAAATTGAACAACTTTACTTGCGTGTTTTGATATGGTTATGTGTATATTAAGACTTTTTTTTGTGTTTAAAATTCTGAGCAAGTTTGTTCCAAAATCTGCAGACTGATCAACTAGGCACTCGTTTAAAAGCTGTGAAATTAGTTGGAGATTTATTTGCTATGCCGGGATCTGCCATTACTGAATCATTTCAGCCAATTTTTTCAGAGTTTTTGAAAAGATTGACTGATAGAGTAGTTGAGGTCAGGATGTCTGTCCTTGAACATGTTAAAAGCTGCCTATTATCAGATCCGTTGCGCGCTGAGACTCCCCAAATCATGTGTAAGTTTGCTGAGTCGCTTGACAAACTTTTTCTTTGAGAGACTCAACTGATATTGGTTTTGGTTCATTGTTTTCCAGCTGCCCTTTGCGATCGACTGTTGGACTACGATGAGAATGTTCGAAAGCAAGTTGTTGATGTGATCTCCAATGTGGCATGTCATGCCTTGAATTCGGTTCCTGTAGAAACAATAAAAGTAGTTGCAGACCGTCTGAGGGACAAATCAGTAGGCTGACTCTTTTCTTTTTCCTTGTAGCCTAACTACTTTTTGCTGTTTTTTATAGTAATTAATGCGTATGCTTTCTTTTTTTTTTTTTTCCTGGGACTTTTAGTTACTTGTTAAAAGGTATACAATGGAGAGACTTGCTGAGATATTCAAAGTTTATTGTGTGAAGTCCACTGAGGGCTCAATAAATCCTAGTGAATTTGATTGGATTCCTGGAAAGATTTTGAGGTGTTTGTATGACAAAGATTTCAGGTAAGACATCTTACTTTGCAAACTAATCTGCATTTTTCTTTTCCATTTCCTCATTTGCCGCTCATGGACATGCTTTAGTTGATCTGATGAACTTTATAGCTTTTTAGTACTTGCTTCTTCATTTACTGGTTTAAAATTGTTTCTAACATGTATCATTCCTCTTCAGATCAGATACAATTGAATCTGCTCTTGGTGGATCTCTATTCCCGGCTGAGTTCTCCATCAAAGACAGAGTTAAGCATTGGGTCAGAGTTTTCTCTGCATTTGACAAAGTTGAGCTTAAAGCTTTTGAGAAGATTCTGGAGCAGAAGCAAAGGTGAGTAGCTCAAGTTTGGTTATGATATGACTATTGATACAGCCTTCCTTTGTCATTTTTGAGAATTTGATGGTTCTGGATGCAGATTACAGCAAGAGATGCAGAGATACCTGTCGCTTAGGCAGATGCATCAGGTATGCAAATCTAGTGAATTTAAGTCATTCATGTTCAGATTAAGAGTTGTGGTAAACAATCAAATATTTGCATCTCATTCACTTACAGGATGGTGATGCTCCTGAGATCCAGAAAAAGCTCTTGTTTTGCTTCCGGATCATGTCCCGCTCATTTGCTGAACATGTAAAAGCTGAGGAGAATTTTCAGATACTTGATCAATTGAAGGACGCCAACATTTGGAAGATTTTGACAAGTCTTGTTGATGAAAATACTAGCTTCCATCAAGCCTTAAACATTCGTGTAAGTGACACCATTTATTAATATTTTCTGTTCAGAAAACTAGAATTGATGATATGTTGGCATCAAATTTTGGGCACGAAGCTCAGGAAGCTTTATGCTTTCAACTAGAGTGGTAATCTCACCATATTTATGAAAATTGTGTGCTTGGAATAACAGGAATTACTATTACCTTTGCTGTTGTCATTCCAACACATCAAATTCTGATCATACCATTAACAAGGAATCTTTATTTTGTACAAATTTTTTATTATGATTCATATGCTTAATAGTTATTATTCTATCTTTATACATATCTTACATCCAGTTTTGTAAACTTGCCAATTTGTTGCCATGCGAGCCAAAATAGCTTTCCTTTATTTGATTCTGATTCTCCTTCAGATGCTTATTAGAAAATTTGTTGGGCCAGGACATTGTTGGCATCTTATGAGTAATTTAAACAATGAATGCCATTTTGCTATTTCCTAAAATCTTCTCCAACTGGAACTACTTGTCCCTGCAACTTATATTGAGTAAGAAACTGCATTTTGTTCTTTGAATTTTCTTTTTGCAGGATAATTTGCTTAAAATCCTTGGTGAGAAGCATAGACTCTATGAGTTTTTGAGCAATCTCTCTTTGAAGTGCTCTTATTTACTTTTCAACAAGGAGCATGTCAAAGAAATTCTTCTGGAGGCTTCTACACACAAATCTTCTGGAAATACTCAGCTTACTAAATCGTCCATGGATATTCTTGTGGTGAGAACATGCCATTGATCAACATCTGAAATCTATCCTTCATCCGATCTCCATTTGGTCATTCACTATCTTGGAAAATGCTTTTTCTTGACTGTCATTTAAACATTTCTTGAGTTTGGAACTTTGTGTTAGATCCTGTTGAACTTTTCAATCATTTTCATTATTGTGACTGCAGTATAAACTTCATTAAGGTGCCATTGGCCTTGAACTACGCCACTTTTCTTCTATATGCTTGTGTGTGTTTATATGCTTGTGTGTGTTAAGTTCATCTTTTAAGTATCAAGATTTTTCCTATTCATCAAAACGTAATGAAGTTTTTTCTTGTGAGAATTTTCAGATTCTTGCACGTTTCAGTCCATTACTGCTGAGTGGGGCTGAAGAAGAGTTAGTAAATTTCCTGAAAGATGACAATGAAGTGATCAAAGAAGGTGCTTTGCATGCTTTGGCTAAGGCTGGTGGCACCATCCGTGAACAACTTGCAGTGTCATCGAGGTATTGCTCTTGAAATTGTTGCCTCTTGATTTGTTCCTTAAATATACACTTACACTGCAATTATTGCTTAATGCAGTTCACTTGACCTCATATTGGAAAGATTCTGTTTAGAAGGCACACGGAGACAGGCCAAGTATGCTGTACATGCCCTGGCAGCTATAACAAAGGATGATGGCCTCAAGTCCCTCTCTGTTTTGTACAAGGTGGTGCCCTATTCTTTATTTTATTCGCCTCTTGTGTGCCAATGCACTGGTAGTCAGATACGTCGAAGTGTTTGCAAGGCAGTTTTCATAAATGTATTTATAAAATAATGTTGTCTGAGTATTCAGAGACTTGTTGATATGCTGGAGGAGAAGAGACACTTGCCAGCTGTATTACAATCTTTGGGATGCATAGCACAGACTGCAATGCCAGTGTTCGAAACTAGAGAAGGAGAGATTAAAAATTTCATCAAAAACAGGATCCTGGAATGCAGCACTGTATGCCTCTGAAGATCCTCTTCAAATTCCTCTTATTTTGCACTTTTTAATAGTAACGATTAAGGGTGCTTTGTTGTACAGAAAGAAGAAGACAACACTAACAGTGGTTGGGATAACAGAAGTGAACTGTGCTTGTTGAAGGTTGGTCTTTTTCTTACTTATTTAGGTCGTTTCTAAGATGAGGTGTTCATTATAATCAAACTTTATCTTCTTACCATACCTGACTGCAAGCTATACATTGTTGATTTGAAATGGAATTGCTGTAGATTTATGGGATTAAGACATTGGTTAAGAGCTACCTGCCTGTCAAAGATGCACACCTTCATCCTGGTATTGATGACCTTCTTGAAATCCTTAAGAACGTGCTTTCTTTTGGAGAGTTATCAAAAGATATAGAATCAAGGTATCATGTTGTTGTCTCTTTAGACTAGTCTGCATATCATCTTTGATTTGATCAGTTCTTAGTGTGTGAGATTTGTAGTTTTATTTACCAGTTTACCTCATCATACAGCTCAGTTGATAAGGCCCATTTGAAACTTGCTTCTGGAAAGGCTCTTCTTCGATTATCAAAGCATTGGGATCATAAGATACCCATTGATATCTTCCACTTAATGCTGAGGACACCAGAGGTAATTTCCCTATATTGTCTGTTTCCAGGTAGTCATAAGTTGCAAGTAACTGTTTGTTTACATCATGATACGTTCCATTATAATTTCCTTTCTTTCCTGTTTGGTATTGCAGATTGCTTTTCCCCAAGTTAGAAAGCTATTTCTGAGCAAAGTTCATCAATATATAAAGGACAGGCTTCTGGATGTGAAATACTCGTGTGCATTCTTATTTAACATAACGGGTTCCAATCCCTCTGATCTGGAAGAGGTACCTATACTAGAACCAGTTGGTTCATATTTGGTCTTCGATTTCCAATTTTACTTGCTTGTTACCTGTGTAGTAAAGTTGCAAGTCTTTCCTTGGTTGAATTTTCCTGACTGTTTGAATTGGCAGGATAAGCAGAACTTTGCTGACATCGTTCAAATGCATTACCAAGCCAAGGCACGACAAGCACCTGGCCAAAGTGATGCACCTCCTTTGGCACCTTTTCCTGAACACGTTCTCCCTTACTTGGTCCACTCTCTTGCTCATCTTTCATGCCCCTGTGTAGATGAATGCAAAGATTTTAAAGCATTTGAACCAATATATCGGTTAGTGTAATTACACTGATTGCATTTATTTTCTACTGTGCTTTTGAGGGAACATCACATGTATGTAATTCCATTAAATGGATGGATCAAGCCTTTTTTGTATAAATTTGTTGGAAATAACATTGTCTTTGTTCTTCTCTGCTTTTCAGGCAGTTATACTTGATTCTGTCCATACTTGTGCAAAAAGAGGATGGCAAGTTAGAGTCTATTACCAACAAGGAGAAGGAGAATATTTCTTCTATAATTTCTACATTTCAGAGTATCAAGTGCTCCGACGATATAGTTGATGCAGCAAAATCGAAGGTCTCAGAATCCTATGCCTACTTTCGACTCTTCATTGTCTTTTTGATTGATGGTTAAACACTATAAACTTCAAGGAAATAAAATTAGCCTCATTGGTGCAATTATTGACATCCACAGAATTCACATGCTATCTCGAATCTTGGACTGTCAGTTACCAAACGCTTAATTCAAAAAGACGATGATCTGCAGAAGTTGACGTCAAGGGTACCTCTGCCTCCAATGCTGTATAAACCACATGAAGAAAAAGAAGGCGATGATTCTCTGGTAAGTTTTGCAACTTCAAATGGTGGATGGAAACTGATTGAACTCATGGAAAAGAGAACTTCCTGATTGTTTTATCCAGAATCAACAAAGTTTATTAATTCTCTTGTATGGCTGTGTTTTGTAATGTCATTCATTTAGCTTTGGGATGTGCTTTTATAGTTTCTCTGTCATGAGAGAGTATTGTGACTTTCATCAATGATATTTCATGTTTTTGATAGGTAAAAGAAGGAAATACATGGATGGATGATGAAAATGTCATGGCGCACTTTGAATCACTTAACCTGGAAACTGATGGGCGAGTATGTTCTAGTGCTATAAGTACTTTCAACAATGCAATGACGTTTTTTCAAAAAAAAAAAAAAAACAATGCAATGATGTTATGTGGCATTTAGTGCTGCTTTCCAATTTTACTAACATATTTTTCCTTTGGTATCGTTAGGTTATTTCTGATATTGCTGAGGATGAGGTTCCAAAAGACATTGAAATAGAAGGAAATGAATTGCCTCTTGGGAAGATCATAAAACAATTGAAGTCTCAGGGAACCAAGAGGAGAAAGGATAAAAAGAAGTCGTCGTCAGTTAAAGCAAAGGGTGCTGATAATGGTGCTGATATTTTGAAAATGGTGAGGGAAATTAATTTGGATAACTTGGGGCTGTCTACAAAGTTTGAGTCTAGCAATGGGCACAAATGTTTTTCGAGCGAGAAAAAATCAGAAGTGGAGCATCAAAAAGTTCAAAAGAGGAAAGTCGGTGAAATAACTTCCACTCCTGTTCCTAAACGAAAGCGATCATCTTCTGGTCATAGTGGTTCCAAATCGACTCGAACTCCTCCAAAAGCTTCTTTAAAAGCATTATGGGATGATACCAGTGTCAATTTCGGAGACAGAAAAACTAGGCTGAATGATAGTAGTGAATCTGACTTTATGGCATCGTGCCTTCCAAAAAGCAGAGGCTTCTTAGCAGAAATTAGGGGCAAGAATACTGATTGGGTTCAAGATAACATTGACAGCGAATTCAGAGATTCTGATGATGATGATCTGATGGTAAGATCTCTTTAATGATCAATATGGTGGCTTATACTCTTATTGTTGTCTAATGACTCGTTTTTTCAATTTCTTCTTCTATAGAAGCCTAATTTGCTTATGGAGGTCGATAAGAACAATGATACTAACAAGTCTTTGACTGGATCCATGAAGAAGCGAAAAAGAAGAAGCGTTAAAGGGTTAGCAAAGGTTGACACCTTGTCCTTTACTTGAAACAATATGATATTTATTTCTTAGGTACTTAACTTAAGCATAACTGCTTTTCAGTTACGTATCATTACGATTGCCATCATCATGATACTTTACAACTACCAAGAAAAGCATGATGATACTATTTACATTGTGCTTTTCTTATATAGCCACCATTCAGTTTTGGACGTAATCTCCAAGTGTATCATTTGCATCTTTTATACTACTTATTATTTGCTGTTTTCTCAACTGCCTTTACTCAACTTTTTCTGTTCCATTATTTGTAAAAATGATTATTAGCCCCCTGTTCTTTGTCATCTAGTTTTCAAGATGTTAAATTCCTAATATTAAAAGACTTTGGCTCATCTAATTCATTAAAACCAACTTAGTTGGGAATACAACCTATGAATAAATTGAATAAGACCTTTTTCTTTGACTTGTGAGTATTTTCTTTGCAAGAAGTTTGACCTCTAGTTTTATGTGCACTCCCCTCTTTCTTGCACTTTAAACATAAAATGAAAACTTACATGCCTGCATACATTTGAGGTGTACCAGGTTGGTAGTATTATGATTCATGCATGATTCATAATTGTGCTGTAATTGCATATACTGGCAAGGTTATAGCAGTCTTTAGGCAGATATGTACTCAAATTCTTATTAGTGTTCCTTTCAGTTGGTTGTCTTGCTTGAAGTTTTTCTTTTCTTGTAATTTACAGCTGTGTACATGTCCCTTTCAACATGCAATATTATGCTTGTTTTTACTTGTTCAACTTTTTCTTTTCCTTTTTCTTCCTCTTTCCAGTGCTCAACAAAGAAAGGTGGCGTTGACTTTGAAGAATTAATTGGTTTTAGAGTCAAAGTTTGGTGGCCCATGGATAAGCAGTGAGTATATTTTTTCTTTAATTTATTGAAAGCCAAAATTATGAAGACCCCATTTCTGCCTCTTTCTTTACGCCATGTGCAAGTTTTTTTAGTTCTTTAGTCGACATGTACGCTTTATATAATTATAATTGATATGCTCATGGCTGTGAGATGCTTTTTGGTGAGTATCTCTTAACATTTGATTTCTTTGCTAATTTTCACTAGACTCTCTACTTTATTTCCCAGTTTAAGATGCTTCTGTGTTGCTATTCTACTTCTGGGTGGTGTTGCGGTATTAATTAATTCACGATTCCATATAATACTTAGGTTTCAGATGATGGGAATAGGATAGGTGCCAAATTTAAAAGTTTACGAACCAAAAGCTGTAATTACCTAAAGTTCTCCTTTCAATGGATTTTGAGAAATTTGTTTAGCTTTTTGGATTAATTTTGTGGGGTTCATTGTGGTTAATTTGGCAGGTTTTATGAAGGTACGATTAAGTCTTATGATCCTCTAAAGGGGAAACATGTGGTAAGTCTGTCTATCTCTCTCTGAATTCATATTGGAACTACTTTTGTTGCTCAGTTTTGGAATGACATCTGTTACTTATTGCAGATACTATATGATGATGGAGACGTTGAAGTACTCCGTTTAGATAAAGAGCGCTGGGAGCTTGTTGATCGTAAGCCTTCAAAGGTTTGTAAACTTATTAAGCATTCTTTCCTCAAGCTTCTGGATTCTAGTGTTTTCACAGAAAATAACTACTTCAATGTTCCATTTGTAATTTTTCCTTTTGCCATTTCAGAACTCTTCTCAGCGTGCTTCTTCTGCAGTAGGGTAAGTGTTCTCTGTGTTGTAGAATCCTTGTTTTTTTTTTTTGGGTTATGTAATAAAGGATATTGTCTTTGTTGCATCCCTTTCTGTATAAGCTTATATCAATACTTTTCCTTCTCTATGGCAATATCATGGCTTGGTTATGGAATTGAAGTTATATGGAAATCTATCTGTTTTACAGGTCACCTCCACATAGAAATTGGAGGTCTGCTGTTTCGAATCAAATGAAGAAACCAATGAAAATGTCAGTAGAAAATGCTTCATCTCCAATCTAGCATTTATGTTGTACTTTTTCCTTTTTTTACGTTAATTCAATTCCTTATAAATATGTTGTTTTTAATTTTGTAGGGTGAAAGGAAAAAGAACTCCCAAGAAAAACTTTAAGAAGTTGGAAAAAGAGTCCAAGGAAAAAGGTGATTCTGATGCATCATTAGATCCTGAAGCTACCATGGCATCGGTTGGTGAGACTCATATTCTTGTAATTCCAAGTTCCCAGGGCATGTTAGTTGTGGAATTTTTAAGGTCAAATTTGTGGATTTAGAACTTCCAAAAGATTTCACAAAAACCTAATGTAAACTAATGCCACTGTTTGGTTTGTTTTGGATATTCTTTTTTCTATGAATCTTTAGTTCTATGTTGGTAGTGATGTAGTTGCACTCTTGAATGTGATTGGATATTGTGATCGTTATACTCTTTTACCTTCTAATACACTATGTGCGACATGCAAAGCTAGCTTTTAGAGAATGTTGCTTATCGGTTCCCCAAAAATCTGGTTTATTTCCTTCCAGATGTGTCTGAAGGCGATCCCACGAACAGAGTGAACGAAAACCTATCAGATGTAGAGGGATCTGTTAAGGAAGGATCGGTTTCTAGAGGGAAAGTGTTGGATGAAGCAGAGAAGAGCCCCAATCATTCAGAGTTGTCTGATGGAGAAACAAAATCCAATAAAAAAGATGATGCTTTGGAGGAGAGAGAAGCAGATGATTTGAGTGAAGCCTTGGAAGAGGAAGCAAATGAAGGCAATGCAAACTCTGAGAAATTGGCAATAGAATCATCTCATTCTTCGGACGCTGAGGGGACTGAAATTTCTGACGATGAGCCTCTTGTACTTGCATTAGTTTTACATTTATTTCATACATAATTATCAACTGCTGTAAACTTGATTTAACACTTGTTAATTTTGCTAATCTCAGAGCAAGTGGAAAGACAAGGTAAAAAAACCAACAAAGAGAAGAAAGTAAGCAGCTAGGCTAAAGGTAGATCAGTCTCCAGAAGAATGGCAAAAGCTGAAGCACTTCGTTAGATTTCCGCGCTCCGGTGCCAGTCAGCAGAGGCAACAAGAAGGCAATAGGTGATTTAACAATGTAAACATACTAATAAAATCATGTCGGTTGCCCTTGATTACGTACGAATGTAAAGTAAAAGTAGACGGCGTGTCCTGACCGTGATAGGAATGTCAAATGTCCTGTAATTGTCCTGGAATGCTGATTAAATTATGGTGTCATGGTTGATCTAGTGTAGTTTATTCTGACCAACCAGGAGATGATGAAATAGAAGTAGGTGGTGGTTTGTACAGTTGGTAGTTGGTGATAGTGCTTGTATGTCAGTATGTTGATAAAATTTTTTTGGCATCCATCAAAGTGATAGAAGATTGACTGCCTTATTTGCCACCTTGTTTTGTAGATTATATTGCCTTCTACATTTCTCTCCCTGTAGAAAGGTTGTTATCACTTGCAGTTTGCTCCACTTCTATATTCCGGTTTGTTACAGTCCTTAACCCAACACCTTACACCGTCACTCATTACGAGACTTAACCCAACACCTTACGGCACGATATTCATATTCATATTGATAACAAAATATAATCTCCGAACTGCTGAACTAGGAAGGTAGGTGATCAATTGGAGTACAATTCAACTGGAGCAGAAAGCAAAGTGGCGTTAGAGAGACACTTCTTGTACCGAAACTTGCGTTGCGTTTCGTTATTGTCTTTTGAGTGCGGAAATAGAAAGAGACTGAAATTTAGAGACGGAATAGAACAAAAATTAGAGACAGTAAAGTATTTGGTTGTGATGGACAAAACAGAAAAGACTGTTTCCGTCTCGAGGACAAAAATATGTTTGGTTGCAGTGGACGGAACATAAAAACAGTGTCAATGATAAAAATACCCCTACAGTATAATATGCTTTGAAATGTGTAATTCATTGATTAATTTATAATTATATCAATATTTATTTTAAGTATATTTGTAATTTTTTGATTACGATGAGATAATTACAATATAATTAATTAAATTATT
>JANZXR010000003.1:3666107-3686039 GCA_027575705.1 Erythroxylum echinodendron
TTAATATTATTAATTAATAACATTACATTATATTTAATTAAAATAATATTATAAATTAATTAAAATTATTATTATTATTAATTAATTAATATCATAATTAATTAAATTATTATTAGCACTTAAAGGGAGGGCATTTTTGACATTTCACCAACGTCTTTGGTTTCTGTCTCTATCCCCTCATTTCTGTGTCACAGTCATGGAAGTCACAAGAATTTAATGTTCCTGTTTCTGGAGTCGGTACAAAATTAGGTGGAGACAACAACCAAACAAGTTAGGGAACAGGATTTTTGTGTCTCTGTCATCCGCCTCTATCTTTAGAGTGCGTTTGGTTCAGCTTTTGACAGGTAGAAAAGCACGTTTTTCCACCGCAAAAGTTATTTTAACGAAAAATAAGTGTTTGGCTGTAAACTTCAAGAACACTTTTAGAGTAGAAATAACTTTTTTAAAAGCCAAAATACAGCTTTTTCAAAAGCTCAAATTTTGAGCTTTAAAAAAAAGCACTTTTTCAGGTAGATTTTTTATATCAATTAATGAGCCTATTTTTTAGTCCCTTTTACCTTTATGCTTTACACATAATTCCCACAATATCCACAAACACATCTTCACGTTTATTTTGAGATTTATATAATATTGTTTAAATTTTTTATATGTTTTAATATTTATTTTTGAAATTAATTTTACTTATGTTATAATCTATACAAAAAATTTGGTTAGATATATTTTCATTTATGTTTCATATGATTTAAAATTATATAATAATTAATATATTTTATTTTATATATTGTTTAATATATTTTAAATAATATTTATATTTTAAATAATTTCATTATAAAATAAAATATAATTAAAATTAATAAAAGTACTTTTTATGTTTATGTTGCCAAACAGTCTACTGTATGAAGCTCTTTTTAAAAAGTTATTTTTTTAATTGACAACCAAACAGTCAACTGACTTTTTGACAAGGCTCTTCTCAGAAAAATTCTACTGACAAAAGCTCTATTGATAAAAGTTCTACTGATGTAAGCTCAAACAAACAGACACCAGAGACATTAACCAAACAATACATTGGTGTTATTGCGATACAGAAAACTAAGCGTACGGTTCAAAATTACACTTTTTTGTTTAAATATGAAATAGTACATAATAAATTGGTCTAGTTTAACAGATTAAGAATTCTTATTCTTCGAGGGATATTCTCTATTCTGTATTAAATCTAGATGAGATATTTTTCGATAAAAAAGGAAAGAGCCATGTGTTAGATTAGGAAGACACGGTGGAGGGACATGGAAAGAAAAGAAAGTGAGATATCGAAGACTACACAGTGTACGAACGGGCTAAGGTGGTAAATGTTGGGAAACCAAGGTTTCAGCAGACCAACACATTTGTCGACAATAAGCTGACGCGTGGTAGTTGCCATCCAATAATATCACTTCGGTCTACTGAACTCAACCTCTTCTTCCACACCTCCTCTCTAAATCCACCAAAAAGCTTCAAACTTTCTTCGTACTTTTGGTAAGTTTTGATCTTGTTTTGGCTGTTTCTACGTGAGTTTCTCTTAGTTTTGCGAGCTCCTTCCGTTTTAGTTTATTTAAGTTTCCTGTATTATTGCTTTTTGTGGTTCGGTTTTTTCAGTTTCTGGGGTAGTTTTTCTTTTAGCTTGTTAAAGTTCAGTGACTACCATTTTATTTTACTTCCCACCGTTTTGGAGCTGTATGATAATAATGTTTGTTACTAAGCCTTTCTTTTCCTCCTTTTATATCTCTTCCTGTTTCAATTTGCTTCTCGCTTTTATCTCAAATCCAAGCCTCACTATTGCATTTATGCACGTAACTAAGTAAGTTGGATCCCTTTTCGAGTTTGCCATCTACTTAAAGTGCTTTCACGTTGAAGTAATTAATGATATGTTGTTGGCTTGTTCCTACTAACAGCCGATGTTAATGGGATGCAATCCAACTTATTGGAGATTGTGCTTCTGCAGGTTGTTGAATTCATTTAATTCCTGATTCTCATCTCTTGTCTTATCTTTTAGGCTTTCTTCCTATTTTCAATTTCCTTATCCTTTTACTTTTGTGGGTGTGACACCAAGTGCTTGAGATCTTATTCTTCTCAGGAAAAATCTGCTGGAATCAGAGTCATTCGACCATGTTTTTATTTCCTTCTTTTGCCCATCTCCTCCTCCTTTCTCTTTTTGCTTCCTGAGTGCCACTTCTCATGCATTATATTTCAGTTTTGAGAAACTCAGATTCTATTATACTTCTTATATTTTCTGTTTGATCAAAGATAATAAACTTTCTCATACATTCTGTTTTTGTTTCCAATTGAAGTCTTGGAATCTTCTACTTTTTCTTTGCACAGGCTTTCCTTTTTCTTGCTGTTGCTTTGATAATAGTGTTAGTATGGCGGAGCAGTTAGGCTTGCTAAAAGTCACAATTGTGCAAGGAAAGAAGTTGGTGATCCGGGATTTCAAGACTAGTGATCCTTATGTAATAGTCAAGCTTGGCAATCAGGTGATTCTAGGGTCTGAGATTCTTCTTATAGCATTCTTTCCATGTGGATGCACTAACATTTTCTCTCTTCTTATATAGTAATTACCTTGCTTACTGATCTGAAACGGTGTGATTTTTGATTTTCATTACAGCATTCATATCTTTGCTATCTTAGCTCTCTATTTAATCGTTGTGCTCCCGAAAAGTTGTTTGATAGATATAAGATAGCTCTAGCCTATGGTGCTGCTTTGCTTGTTGAACGTGGGAGTTATTCTATTTCTCATTCCAAGCTACAGAGTTATGTGCTTTATCTTGTCTTTAATGCTGTGCTCTGCTCTTAGTCTTTGTCACTATAGGCTTTGTGCTGAAGTGTTTTTTTGTTGCTTGATCAATGAATTTTTCAGAGTCTTTTCCTTCAATTGTTACTGAGAGTAACTGTTATTGCTTTCACAGACAGCTAAGACCAAGGTTATCAATAGTTGCCTTAATCCAGTCTGGAATGAGGAGCTAAGTTTCTCCCTGACTGAACCTGCAGGAGTTCTAAAATTGGTATGGCAAATTTCTTGATACTATTTATACTAGTAATTGATTTAGCGAGTTGAGTTTCAAAAATTTTGGAATTCAATATGTCCTTTCAGTCTGTTTAATGTGGACTACATGAATTTAATAGGCTAGTGGAATTAAACAAATTTTGCTTGGCCCTTTAAGTTGTGAATAAAATTTATGCCAAAACTCGCTTTGAACAGGAAGTTTTTGACAAAGACACATTCAAAGCAGATGACAAGATGGGACATGCTGATCTCAACCTTCAACCAATTGTCTCTGCTGCTAGGTTGAGGCAGATTCTTCATGTTTCGTCGGGGAAGACGGAGTTGAGAAAGGTTGTTCCGGACAGTGATAACTGTCTCGCTAGTGAAAGTTCCATTAGTTGTGTAGACGGTGAGGTTGTGCAAAACGCACTGTTGAGGCTTCGTGCCGTTGAGTCGGGAGAGATAGAACTTAAGATTAAGTTAATCAATCCTCCTGTTACTCATTCAGGGTAGTGAAGAATGCAGGGATATTATAAAAAATATTCTTCTAACCATCACAAACAACCCTTCAAGGGTGTCTCATAGATTTCCAATGTACTGTAGCTGAGGCCAGCATAAGTAGTGGTTTGGACTTTGGAGTTGCAAATTTGGTCAAGTACTGAAGGCGTTTCAAAGGTTTTGGCATAATGGCAACTGCAAATGTAAATGGAGTTCATCATCATTCATCTTCTACTTCCATTTTATGCATTTCCTGATTTGGTTGGATCATGTGGAAGAACATACTTTGTCTTGCCACTTAGGTTCAGGTGCATGTTGCATTTGCATGCTCTCATTAGTTTGTCTGTTTTAGCATTTCTGTAGTCTATTTAATTGGATTATGGTTAAGGGAATGGGCTCAAATGTGTCCAAGTCAATAAAATAAAGTGAATATACCTTAAAGCCTTGCAATTAGTTTTCCACCTGAAATTGTGGAGAGCCAACAAAAAACTTGGAATCAGGTTGACAAGCGGTATTATTCTTTTTTAAATCATATTTTAAATTAGATCATGTTTTGATTTATTGAATATAGTTAATTTGAATTTTTTGGATTGGTCTGAATCGAATTATTTTTATTTAAAAATTAATAGGAATTTTCAATTAGGAATATTATTGAAAATTTTTATTCTTTAATGTTACACTGTTAGATCTTATCTCATTGCGTTTTCAAAGAGATATTTGTTACGATTTGATCTAATTGTAAAGTATGAGATTTGAATTTCACATCGATTAAATACAAAATTGGTGTGGAATTTATAAGAACTTTGGGCTCTTCATCTTTACAAGTTAGCTTTTGGGGTTAGTTCTCTTAAAGTCCTTATCAATTGGTATCAGAGTCCGGTCTTGGAGTGGTAGCCCACAAAGTGATGGTTTGGAAGTACCAGTTATGACCAATATGGCCGTGATCAACAAGACCGTTGGTCCTTATTGGGAGATCAATATTACGGTTTGATCTAATTGCAACATATGGGGCTTAGATCTTATGTCAATTTTTATAATTTATTTTAAAAAAATTATTTCTATTAGAGTGCATTTAAAATTTTAAATTTATTTTGGACCGAATTATTAATTTAATTTAGAAAATTAATAGGCATATTATCGAAAAAAGTTCATTCTTTAACCTTATATTAGTCCAAAAGTTAGTCCGGGTGTGCATTTTAAATTTATACTAATCAAAGGCCTGGGGTTCAAAGTGTCGAGTTAGTGATCTTCAAATTCAAAGCAGTCTCGCAGAAGCCGAATGCAGAAGCCGATGAGGAGGTGAGTGAAATGAAGAAACAAACACTCGATCTTGGAAATGGAAGCCATGTTATTTACATTCCCAAGTTCTTATCCTTCGACCAATCATGGAAGTTTTTCGATTTCCTCAACACCCACATACCATGGACCCGTCCCACCATTCGCGTCTTTGGTCGCTCCTGCGTCCAGGTTTTTAACCTGTTGATATTTTGATTGGATATTCTTCTTGGTTGTTCCTTTTCCTTGTTTTGGTGGTCTTCATGAGTTTTTCACCTTTTGTTTCTTTGAAAGTGATACGAGAATGACAAGAAAAGAGTGCTTCTTTATCGTCTCTTTCTTTTTCTTTATGTTTTTTGGTTGACTGAAAGATGGGTAATCAGGGAAATGTTAAATCTTTAAGGGTTAGCTTGGATAAAGTTATGATCTTGCTGCTATTTGTGCTTCATTTTGTAGGAATATCCTAATTTACATTCAATTTTTGCTTAAAACTTATGATCATAGTGTAATTGTACTGAAGATTTGTCACGGTCTCTTGAAGAAATTCTATGATTAGTGCCTGTTGGATGAGGATGTGCGACAGACATTTCTTGGATTGGATAAGTCGTGAGCTTGTGTTAGGTTGTACTATTCTTGTTTCTGTTAAAACGTCTGGGGAGCCCTCACCAAGGATAGAATTTGAAAGACTTGGGGAGTCAAGTATCTTGAACTATGATTGAGTTTGTGAACCTGAAATCAATAATAATTGGGACTTTATGGTGCAGCCTAGAGATACATGCTATGTTGCAAGTCCAGGACTGCCAGAATTGATTTATAGTGGATACAAACCGCATGCATACTCCTGGGATGATTATCCTTTGCTTAAGGACATACTGGATGCAGTAAGTATACTGTCAACTAATACATTGGAGACTTGAGAAGTTGCAGCTACTGATTTCATTTATATATTGAAGGTCCACAGAGCACTTCCTGGAAGTAGATTTAATAGCCTACTATTGAATAGGTATAAAGGTGGGAATGATACTGTTGGTTGGCATGCTGATGATGAGAAGCTTTATGGACCAACACCAGAGATTGCCTCAGTATCATTTGACTGTGATCGGGAATTTTTATTGAAGAAACGGCCTGAAAAATCACCCAAAGGTAGCATGATGTGTTTGAAAAGAGTTTCTCTGCTTTTGTTAGCTTCAGTGTTCAGTTCTAGGATCTAAACATGGTTTAGAGGAGAGGCTGCCATGAATTTGCGTATGGGCTATGTTTCTATTATAGTGATTTGGTGAGTATGCAGATCTTTTTTGTCACGACTTTAATTAGCTGACATAAATTTGTTGCTTCTTTTGGTGCGATTGACAGGAAAAGGATCTGATGATCAGCCTGCTCGTAAACGATTAAAACAGAGCAGCCATACTGATCAATACTCATTTAATCTAAAGAATGGATCACTGCTGGTGATGGGAGGTTACACTCAAAGGGATTGGCTCCATTCGGTTCCTAAGCGTGCAAAAATTGAGGCAACCCGAATCAATCTTACTTTCAGGCTTGTTCTTTGATGTTTTTTGTGAGGAATAAGCTCTTCTTTCCCTGTCAGCTATGGTCTATTTAGCAGCCTAGATGCTGCTGAATTCTCTGCCATTAGTCACTTTATATCCTTACCAAGTTGAGATTCAGCAGATAAGATAATGCAACCACTTTGCTATGTAGTACCCTTGAAACCAGAATTCATTTAGATGGAATGTGTATATCTAATCGAGGCTCAGTGCACTGTAATTCCTACTTAACCCTTTTAATTTCAAAACCGTTTTGCCCATTTCAAATCAATGCAGAAAGCAATTAAAATTATCATTTTACAAAACATTGTTATAGCATAAACATGATAATCCAGCAGTTTGGCTACTTATTGATCTCATTCTCTTTTTTTGTTCGTAACTGGGTTACAATCTCAGTTGATTTTCACTTGGCAATCAGCTATATTTTCTAGATTGTATCAAACTTGTGTTGAACTTTCCATCTTAAATATAAGTAACAAGATGAAAGGAAAACTTGACCAAATATGAGAAACCTAACATGGTTGTAAATGAAGAAATCCGCCAAGAATGGATTCAGACTATGGTGATTCAGGAGGTGAAAGAGAAAATATACCATTCAAGTTCTATCTATGGGATGTAAAACCGCTGGAGAGAGAACTCATGAAGATTGAATACAGAACAGTAACACGTTAACATGTAGTCTGTATCTTACGGTCTGAACTGATGGAACTTAAACTTGATTATTAGAGTATCCTTATCTACAACCAATAAATGAATAATGAATTGGCACGATTTACAATATAATTGTTAAAAGATTTTGATATATCACAACGTATGTTGACGTCATTTAGAGTCTGTCCTGAAACGGAAGCATACCGGTTCGTGCCATCTTGCTTTGCCTTCCAGAACTCTTCAATTTTTGACTTTCTTCACTTTCCTTACAGGTATAACGTCTTCTCTCTTCGAAATCATTGGAAAGGTGATTGCTTGAATTGGTTATGTGTTAGAAGATACCTTTTTTCTGAACTGGGTATCCATATTTACCACTTTGTAGGTGACCCCTATTCCTTTCGCCATCACTTGGACCCTACCATGTCTTCTTCTTCAGACTCTGTAGAGCCTCGAGGTTCCTTTCTATTTGCTTTCACTTCTTCCTATTATCTTCAGTATGATTTTTTCCTTTACTTTCTGGTCTCTTAAAATTTTCATTCTTTCCGTAAGTATTATCGTTACTGCTTTTTTTTTCAGTTGTTGACATCATCAACGACTTCGAAAGCTAATACATGATATCAAACTGGGAACTTTCATAAACTTTATCGGTCTTTATCTCTGTGCTTGTTCATGTCTTGTTTTTTCTAATAATTTGTGATTGTAGCACGATTTCTGCTGTTAAGTTTGGCTTATGTAATTCATTCCGAGTCACGCATTTAATCCGGGTTTTGATTCTTAGTGATAGTGCGACTTAGCTGTAGCCTTTTGGTTTGTGCAGATGTTTGCATTGTAGGTGTTGCTCGAACGCCAATTGGTGGTCTTCTGGGTTCCCTTTCGTCCTTCTCAGCTACAAAGCTCGGGTCTATAGCCATTAAAAGTAATTAAATCCCACCGTTCAAAGGTTATAAATAATGCTGTTTTTCCCTTTGCGAATGACACACAAGTGCTGTATCATTATTTTGTGTGAATTGACTAGGTGCTCTTAAAAGGGCAAGTGTGGATCCAGCACTAGTACAGGAGGTTTTCTTTGGCAATGTTCTTAGTGCAAATCTAGGACAAGCTCCTGCTAGACAAGCTGCCTTAGGAGCAGGCATACCTAATTCAGTGGTGTGCACCACTGTTAATAAAGTTTGTGCGTCTGGGATGAAAGGTGAGCTATTATTATGCAGACATTTTCCTTTGTAGTTGTTGACACTATGCTGTTAGCATGGAGACGTTATAAATTAATTTATGATTGTGTGTTCATTGCCTTTTTTGAACCAGCAATTATGCTTGCTGCCCAGTCGATCCAATTGGGTGTCAATGATGTAGTCGTTGCTGGTGGGATGGAAAGCATGTCTAATTCGCCAAAGTATATTGTTGAAGCAAGGTTTGCACTTATGTCACTTAGAGTCATGTGATGGTAAAATAATGTTTCTGTGTATAATCATTGAGGACTCCTGAAGACATGATAGGTGAACTAGATCATTGGTGATAATTTGGTCACTGGTGTTCTAAGGAATAGGTCAGTTGGATTCTCTTTGTGTAGAGACTTGTGATACCAAATAAAGTCCGTTCCCAATGTTCTCTGTTTAGTTTTGTTTGAGGTAGATGTCAGGCTGTATGGTTTCAAGTGTTTTCTGTCCTGTATTGAGTCCTCTATACTTCTCCTGGGTGTAATTTTTGCCCACTGTATCATTGTTAATCACCATCTTAGGTATTTCATTGTCCATCTTTGCAATTCATTTGGGTTCAAGTCTATCCTTTACATTTTCATGTGATTCACACCTCTATTCTTGCGTGGCATTTCCTTTCTTTTGGTGCTTTATCTGTGGCTAAACCAGTTTATGTGTCACATATAGATCTGTTTTTCCTTTTTGTAGCTCAACACTGTTCTGTGTTTTTGTTTGGACCCATTCGTTACTTTCAAGATGGATGGGTTTGGCAGTGATATTTCTTTATGATCCATTCCTACCTTTATTTTTTTTTTTACACAGAAAGGGTTCTCGATTAGGACATGACACTATTATTGATGGCATGCTCAAAGATGGCCTGTGGGATGTGTATAATGACTTTGGAATGGGAATTTGTGCAGAAATTTGTGCTGATCAGTATTCCATAACCAGACAAGAGCAGGTTTGCATTCACATATCACATATCAACATTCACATATTAATATTGTGGTCTTGTATACTGTAAATTCTTGAGTAATACATTGTTGTGCTTGTACTCAGTTTAGTTAACATTAAGTCCGTACGGGTAGGATGGTTCTGACCTTGGTTTGTATTAGATCTGGTTTGTGTGCGATCTCTCGCCATGTACATAAACCCTTATTTCTTGATTTATAATATTTCTGATTTATTAAAAAAAAAAAAAAACTTTGTGAACAGTTTGTCTTCAGCAATCAAATGGATTCTGCTTTAATCCTTTTCCTTATCTGATATCTTCTTCCTCATTAGAATATTTTGAAACTATTTAGTTTACCAGTTGGTAGTACTGAAAGCCACATTACTATATATTCTAAACACAGAATTCAAAATGCTCATCAAATTACGATGGTATTGCAGGATTCATATGCTATTAGGAGCTTTGAACGTGGAATTGCTGCTCAAAATGCTGGTCTTTTCTCCTGGGAAATTGTTCCAGTGAGTTTTTAATTCTGGCGTGGTCCCAGTTTGTACTTTCTTCTTTTTCAAAATCATGGCCATATGGCTTTTGTTAACTTACAGGTTGAAGTTTCTGGAGGAAGGGGGAGACCATCAACTTTGGTTGACAGGGATGAAGGTTTAGAAAAGGTAACATAAAGTTGCTGGGAACACTTGCATGGACTGGTTTGCTTAATGCTACTTATATTGTTGCAATTTCATTGTAGCTTATCCCTATCTCTCATAGGTTGGCAGGCACTTGAGTTCCTGGCTTACTTGTTTCAGTATTCTTTATGCTTAAGTGTAACATTCACATTTCTATTCATCCTCTCTTCAATGCCTTTAAATAAACAGCACCTCACTATCACTTCTGTATTTCTCTTTTTAAGCCAAAAAGTATATTTAATGTATTAGTTATTATTGTTTTATGTCATCTTGCTAGTTTGATGCTGCGAAACTTAGGAAGCTTAAACCAAGTTTCAAGGCGAATAGTGGTTCTGTTACTGCTGGCAATTCTTCTAGCATAAGGTTCTCCCTCTCTGTCTCTCTCTCTCTCTGTCTTTGAGTTTGCACGAAGTTATGGTCCTTGTTGACTGCTTATATATGATTGCCTTTGGGGACAAAACATATCTTCGGCGTGACTATGTGAGCTTATGCATGACCACGATGGTCTTGTTATCGTGCCATGCTGTGTACTTGAGGAATAATTTGCTGCCTACTTTTTCTATAGCATGTTATCATTGTACCATCATGTTGAATCAGATTCTTCCCTAATATGATATCCTTCATTATGCTCTAAAGCTGTAGTTGATCATCAAAGCTTCCCACTTGAAGGATTTAATTTCAAATGCGACAGCAACAACATGGAGATATTATTTTCAGTTTATAGTATTTTGTTCTGTATTAATTATCATTGTTGTAGAAAGATCATTTTTTTTTTTCCGTCACCAATGGATGCCCTTTCCATTAACAGTGATGGTGCAGCTGCACTAGTGCTGGTGAGTGGTGAAAAAGCACTTAAGCTTGGGTTGGGAGTGATTGCTAAGATCAGAGGATTTGCAGATGCTGCTCAGGTTGTTCAAATACATTGTTTTGTACAATCGTGGTCTTGATGAAGCAGAAGCTTCGATAACTTGGAATCTTTCTAACAAAATTGATTCTGTAGGCCCCTGAACTATTTACAACCACACCAGCCCTGGCGATACCCAAAGCTATTTCAAATGCGGGTCTAGAAGCTTCTCAGATTGATTACTATGAAATCAACGAAGCCTTTTCTGTAAGAAATTATCTTCTACATCCATTTGACAAATATTTTACTGAAAATGCTAATTTACTGTTTACTTGGTCGCTCTTCCCTGTGCAGGTCGTGGCTCTTGCTAATCAAAAGCTGCTTGGTCTTAATCCCGTGAGCCAATAACCGGCTTTATTATTCATTTCTTTCTTAATCTTGATTCCAAGTTTGGATTACATTATTGCTGTTTCAATCAGTTTTGTGGATTTAATGCACTGTAGTTGTCCCAAGGGCTATAGGTTCTCTAATCCTTGTAAATGCAGGAAAAAGTGAATGCTCATGGTGGAGCGGTCTCTTTGGGACATCCGATAGGATGTAGTGGGGCTCGTATCTTGATCACATTGTTAGGGGTAAGTGGTTAATGCTATACTTTAGTTTGTTTGTTGTGCAATTGAAAGTCATCGCTTCAGGAGTGCATGAGTAATATGATCATGCTGTAGATTTTGAGACATAAGTACGGAAAGTATGGGGTCGGTGGCATCTGCAATGGCGGAGGAGGAGCATCTGCTCTTGTTGTTGAACTTATGTACGCCCTCTAAACTTGATTATGGAAATTCGCTTTCTTGAATAATTTGATTGTTGTTTTATTACTCTTGTGGTAATGGTTACAAAAGCTGTAAAACTTTGGCATATTTCTTTATGAACTTCTTTTCTTGAAGTTGTTTTCAGTTCAGTTCATGTGCATCACTTCAGGTGATGAGTCTCCTAAACATACATTTGCTTTTGTCATGTGTGTTTTAACACTGCTGATACGAGATGTTCTGTTAGATTTATTCCAAGTTCTTTCTTGGAACAACCAATTGTTACAAAAAAACTCGGCCAAGCTGCCTTGAACCCATTCTTTCTTTGTTGCATACTACTGATATTCATTTGATTTTTCTGAGGTTAGGTATGAGGTTTTTTCATTTCTCCTTGAGATCTAGTCATTGTTCTTAGAACTTTTAGGACGAGTTCTTGTATAATTTTACTGCAAATGATCGTTTCATCTTTATCTGTGGTTAAATGAAAGATGATACCTTGCTCCTTTTGGTAAATCACGGACCGTTATGCGTTTTGCAGGTCAGTCGGGACGGCGGGACGATCTAAACTATGATATTGATCTGTTAATAATCACATCATCAAGTAGTGCAATTTTAGAACTGTTGTGTGTTTCCTTGACTGAATAAAGATGAATATAGTAATAAGTTCCGGCAATTCAGTGGTTTCTCTAAAGCTTATGAACATTAGGAACTGTAGTCAAATTTGGAAAAGATGAAAGCTTTTGCAGCATAAACATGGCACCCTGGGCTTGGGATTCTTAATACAGCTATAAGATTAATCTTGCTTGAATTGTTTGTACACAGCTATGTAATAAATTATTTCGGGTAAATTATATCTGAGATCTTGATTTTTTTAATTTTATAATATTAATCGCAATTATTGAAAAATGTCAATAAAATATTTAATATTGCACATTTTTCCGTGTTAATAATTAACGTTTTTATTACTTTTTATTTTAATATAATTAAATAATATATAATATCTAGATATTGACTTCTAAAATATTTTATAATAGATAAAATTTTAAATTTCTAAATGTAATTTCATTATTTTTTTTAAAATTTGACAGCAATAAAATTTATATTTTCTAATAAATGATAAAATATTTAAAATTTTGTATTACGGTTAAACTAAAAAATTAAAAAATTATATTCGATAAATATATTTTTACTTAGTTTTTTGTTATTTTAATTTATAATTTTTTCTTTTAAATGATATTATTTTAGTATCTATTTCTGTATCATATATAAATCGGTATAAATCAAAATTTTACAGCACACATAATACTTGAAATTTGATTAATTTTTTATTCCTTTTCCTCAAATAATATTTACATTTACAAACAAATCAACACAATTTACCTTAATTAGGACCTTAGTCCAATAATTAGTAGTTTAGTACACTGTGCCTAATTACAGCTTTCCGTCAAAAGAATAAAAAGAAGACGACTTTCTTCTACGAGCCTCGCTGGACCTTGTCGCTTTTCTCATAAAGGCGTGGCTTTCTCTAACGCATCATCTGCACAAAATGTGGGGATCATATGCTTAAAGTATGGCTCAAGGAGATTGTGAATAAAAAGGATCACAACAGGGTTTGAGGGAGAAGAAACTGTTGGTGTGGGAGCTGTGTAAGGACGGGAAGATGTTCAATCTTTCAGCAACAAACCAGTCGAGGATTGTCCTCGTCTTAGCTGTCATTGTTTTGGTGGTAACATTAACGGCAGCTAAACCTGGTTACGGGGGGGGTGGCGGAGGCAAGAACGGTGGCAGAGTGATTATGAAAGGCAATGGTGCAACAACCTCGTCTTCTGCTGCTGATGTTGCTGCATGGGGTGGCACTTTCAGCTTAAGTTTCACTGGACATCTGTTGCTTATGTTTGTCATTAGCTTGTTGGTTTAAGAATGTGTTGTTCTTACTTTCAATCTTCCTGTTTACTTGGGTAGTGATTGCTATTCTTTTCACTGTGTTGACTTATCTGCCTGTCGTGGCTTTGGACAACTACCTTAAGAATGTTCCACTTGCAAACTTGGTTGCTGCATTGTAACTTACAATGTTTTTATGTGCTAGTTATCTGTTATTATATGCAACTACCTCTTCTCTTGCACTATCGATCTACTGGGAAAGGTTTGTCTTTTCCTTGCATAATGTTGAGTTCCATGTTTCAATGATGTTTGGGAAAGAAGTAAAAAAAGGGAAAGAAGCAAGAAATCATGATTTTGATAATCCTGCGGTTACACTTACAAAATGTACTGCCACCATTTCATCTCCTGATTAGATCTGGAAAAAGTTACCGATTAGGTGTGCAACTGATGAACTGCATTTCCCTGTCTGATAACAAAACCGTTAGATTATTATAGTTTTCCGCTGTACTTTAAGCATTCGCAGAGCGGAGTGCATTTCATGTGTAAGGAATTGGAAACATAGATGTACAAGAAGAAGAGATCCTTGAACACCCGATTAATGGAAGACAGGACACCGTTTGACCTCAATTCCGGGAGCAGTTGGACAGCTTGCCAGAGTACAGTGATCGGACAATTTCAAACCCCACCAGCTCGGTCCCATGATGTCTTTGCTTTGCAATGTGAAATAGCAGAGTATTGCCAGGAAAGCCACACCAGCATCTAATCCACCTGATAAGATGTAGTTGTATCGAGCCCACCAGCTTTTGTATTTCCTATAAACAATCAAGTTGAAGACTAGTCCTACGGAAATCCAGCATATGAAGTTCACAGCTTTGGCTGCTGGCATGGCTCCGGTGCCTGATAGTATGATAGGCACGTTAATAAGTTTTATCCACTTCTTCTCAGGGAACTTCCTGGAGAGAATCCACACAATGAATGGTCCAAGAAAGCCTATGAGAAAGAAATAGTTCATCCCAGAGTAGAATCCTAGATGACCGAAGATTCTCAGCGGTCCAACCAGGCCCCAGATGATGGAGGCATTATAGGATATGTTGTCCAAGGGGCAAGTCCATGGACTTCCAATTGGCAATTTTGATGGATCACAGATATGAGGTATTGAGGTGATAAGCCACCAAGCTGTGGCAAAGTAGACTGTGGATGCAACTATAGTTCCTACTAACTATACAAACCAAAAGAGAATTGAGTTAGTTATGTGCCAAAGACTAGAAGTAGATGTTTGTCCATACTAAAAGTTACCTGTGCCAAAAACATGGACTTGGGGGGTATTTTCATGTAATGTCCTAGCTTGAAGTCCGAGAGGAAAGTGATAGCCTGCCCTATGCTAATAAAACCATAGGTCTTGAAAACCATATTTGCGAGGGGTCTGCCGGGATACATGTAACCAATTATAAGCTCAGTGAGTACATTCAGTCCTGGTTGCTGCAAATGGATTTCAATCTGAGTAAGCTCGAAAGCTCGAGCTGGAAGCATGAGAATACAACAATCAAGGTTTCATACCTGGTTTGTTGTAGCTGTAATCACAGCAATTGGAAGAGTGAAAAGGAGAGCCAAGCCCATCGCGAAAAGAATGCCCCAATATGGAAGCTGCAACTCTCTGCCAAAGCCTTCGCATGCAATCATGGCAAGCCCTGCGACTATGATTAAGAGGGTGTAGAACCACCATTGAGGGACAGCCTCATAGTTTTTCTTCATTATTCTTGTGTGAACATCACCAAAATTGGAATCAAATGCTGCTCTAGTTTGTTGCCAAATTGTGCTGCAGATGTATATCAAAAAGCAGGATAAGCAGATAATGGGTGATATATGTAGTTGGCCTTAAATATTGATAAGTGGTACCTTCCATAGAAAAGGGCAACATGAGACAAGGTAGCAGCCAATGTTGCAAAACTTAGACCATAAGCATAAGCAAAGAAGATACTGAGATGGACTTTGCTATAATTGTTGTAGCCTTCTTCATTGAATTGGAATGATGTTGAATTCAGAACTCTTTTGACGTCGTATACTTGTCCCTTGTCATCAAACACATTTGCAGAAATAATGGGAAACCGTTTCGCTTCAAACTGGTTGGACCAGTATGCTACGGGGATTAAAATGTAGAGAATTACAATGAACCCAACTGTTGTATTGAGCATAGCAAAGCCTGGAGTGGCTAAGGGAGATCCTAAGAAACCAGCTACAGTAGACCAATCAATTGCAAATGAGCCAATTCCGAGGCCACCAAGACCAGAACCTATTTGTTGAGCAGTGACAGAGTGCTTCCATCTCCAGCAAACAATGGAGAGAGCAGTTATAGATGGAAACAGATAGTTTGGAACAACATAGTATGCAAAGCTTGATATAAGAACCATGATGAAAAACTGCAGCCTTGTTAAGCCTCCTTTAGGCCTAATCTCAACTTCATGCAATGCCCTACAGGTTCAAAAGCCAAATGATTAGAGAAAAGACTTTTTATTGTCAGGATGTATATGCAAATATAGAAAACAGGAGGCACCTAAAGAGGGAGACTTGAACAAGATTGGAAGGCCACCACATGTAAGGCGAGTCTACAAGAAACTTTCGGAACATTCCAGCCCATCCAAATCCAAGCAGCTGAATATATGTGGTATGTTAAAAATAGGAAAAACTGCGAGAGTTTTCTTTATCATGGTATTGCAAATATTGTCAGAATTTATAGATAATCTTATAAAGTATTGTGTGTTTTCTTCACTAGGAAAATCCCATGTATAACTGGGAAGATTAGTTATGATTTGTCACTTTTGGCATTAGATGTTAGAAGAACATGTATCAGGTACTTGAGGCTCTTTTTAAGTGCTACAGAACTCACCTGGGTAGATTGTGTCAACATCATTGCTGCCACTATATGTATCCTTCGATGATAAAATGCTTTAACTACAGTAATGATACTTACTGCATATACAGGACTAGAACCTGCATTTGCTAGTATAGTGATCAGAACATGCTCTTTCAGGTTGAAGGGCCCTGGATTTAATGAGAATGACAATTTTGTTCCTGGAATTGTTACTGATTTGGTAGGAAATGATGCAGCCATAAATTTTGCTGCTGGAAGTACCAGAATCTGAGCTACAACTGATGATACGTATATCGAGTTTTGACGGTAACCAAAGAACTGATTCAGAAAGGCCAACGTAGCACAAGCAGTGATCCCTAAAAGCCATGTTCGAATTGTCAAGCATGGTATTGTTGGATCGTCTGTTATAGGAACTGTGAGTCTCACTTGTTCAATTGGAGAATCATTTATCTCTTCTGAAGAAAGAAAAGGCATGTATCAGCAAAATAAAAGAAATATATCTAGCAAACATTGCAAGGGTTTTATCAAGGAAATGAAAAAACTGAAACTTGGTTTTTAGTCTGTGAAATTGAGAAGTAGAATACCAGGCCCAAGCTTCTTTCCCTCACTGAGTGGCTTCAACTCGTACGAATCTATGTGCTCCAGGCCCTTCTGAACCGGCATTTTCCACCTTAGAGATGCTAGTTCAATCCTGATAACATCAAAGACAACTTGGAATATGGCTTCTTAGCTCTATATTTGTAGTCCTTTCTGCTTGCTGTTTACTACATCACATATCTGTTTAATCATTTCTGTAATGTATCTGTTTGTTTTCTTATCACACAAATTGGTTCAAGAAAATTGTGATTACTGGAATCTTACATCTTTAGCCGGAAGAAACAGCCAGAATTGGCACTCCTGTCAGACAGACTCTTCAGATGTAACAAAGATGAGCATAACCTGAGAAAAATGATTGCAAGATGATATTCTTGTAATGAATCATGACAGGACAGCAGAAGAATCTGCAATAATGTTCCTTCCCTCTACCTTCACTTCAGTTTTTCATGGATCCTCTTTACTGTAGCTTATTCCTATCATGCCGGCTTTCATTTCTAATTTTAACAAAGTTCCAAATATTAGAATCCATAACGATGATCATATTTGTATATGATCCCCCTCTTGTTTAGACTGTAATTACTGATGTGAAAGACAGAGACATAATCTTTGGTGGAAAGGATAACTGCAGTTGAAGCCTGTCATCTTCAGTGGTTATGCAGCAATTCCCTTATTATTTTCTTGCAAGATGGAACTAAAAACCTGCATGTAAAATTTTATATTGATTTCATACTAAATAAACATTTAACCAAATAGATGCCTTTGATAAAATTAAAATTACAGATGCTTTCAAAAATTGTTAATATAGATGTAACTGCTCCACTGGGAGTAGAAGTATCTACTGAACATGGTTGAAGATTGTATAAGCTTCTATTGCTTGTCTCTGACTTCAAACTGATGAAACAATGAGATGTCACTGAGGAATCGAGTAAACAAAGAAGAGAGCGGCCATGAACAATTGGAATCTCCTGGTAATTTATGAAATAACAATAATACAAGTGGTTTAGATCCATTGTTTTGATTAATATTAATGACTAAAGGGTGGTCCTTAGAGCTTTTGCAATATTTATCCTTCAGTGAGAAGATTATTTAGAGATTGTAAAAAGAAAAAAAGAAAGGTCTAAGAATTACCGATAAGAAGTTATAAAAAATGATATGATTATGTTAAAATTTGTTGAGGACATAACGCTCGGTAGAAAACTTTGGTACACTGAGATAAGAGTAAAGTATCTCACATAGAAAGATATTTTTTTTTCTCATAATTCTTTTAGACATTTTTATTATAATTTTATGCATTGTATTCAGCTTAAACATGTATTATGTAGTATTTTTCTCTTAGTTATTTAGTTTAAATATTATTTATTTAGCCTAAATATTTTTTATAATCAATTGCTTAATTTATTTATTTACTTGCCTCTTTCCTTGTTTGTGTATTTATTTAGTTATTTTATCTTTTATTCTTATTTTTTTCCTTGTTCTATATTTATCATATTATTTATTTTATTACTTATTTATATATATATATATATATATATATACATACATATTTATTATTATTATTACCTTTTATGTCTATTTTAATATTTTAATATTTTAATATTTTTTTTACGTGTATCTATTGAAAACAATCACCAGTTGCACACAAGCAGTTGTTCCCAAACTAAGTGAATTAATCAATTAACAAATTAAAATCAAATATTGAAATTAATCCACTTAATTTTTGCAGTTTTTAATATATTTTCACATTAGATCATTCATCATTTTCAAAATTTAAGATGAGTGGCAGTAATGTTTATCTACAAGCTTTTGAAGAGGAAAAACTCTTAATAAGATTGACTCTTACAATTAGATCACTCACATTTTCTTACATTTAATGTGTTCCAGAACGAGAAATTCTAGTATTTTTATTTTAATAATTGAACTCAAAGATAATTCTCTTAAAATATCAATTTATAGAGCAAAATACCCTTAGATTAATTTGTAAAATATTTTATTAAAAGTTCTGATGAATCTCAAACTCGTCCAAATTTTTTAAAATTAAGATAATTAGTATCATCAGTCCTCTTAATTTAATCGTATATAGACATTATGTTAGATTAAGTGGAGTTTTAATACATGAGTTTGATAATAACATAACTTAAAAGATAATAATTGATAGAATCCGTTTATATAAATGAATAAATAAATAAATAAATAAATAAATAAATATATATATATAATTGATAAAATCCGTTTATATAAATGAATACATTATATACATATATATGTATAGCAAAAACGCAATAGTAATACAAAATATACCAAAATATTCATAATTAAGATAAAGTATGTCTCGACTTGTTGGATCCCACTTTTAGGATTTTTTTTCATTTTAATTATTTTATTAGATTATCAAGCATGGAAAATAAATTAGAAAATATGAAGTTGAAATTTTTGTATGGTATATTATGGATTTTGGTAAGGTGGTATAAAGTAAAAGTAGGAATTTCATGAATAAGGAAGGGCAATAATGGAAAACTCAAAAAGTTGTCTTAAGATAATAAGACAAAAGAAGGGATGGGTCGTGAGTGTGAAGTAAAGAAAGAAGTAGAAAATCGTAGAAGAACCTAGAAAGAAAAAGGAGACACCGAAGCAAGAAGAAGAAGAAGGAAAAACTTAGATGAGTACTTTGTGTAATTTTTCTGTTTTGATAGATTAAGGAAGGTAAGGAAGTGGAAAAAGTAGGTTTTATGCGAATAAGATGAAGAAGGAAGTGGAGAAACTAGGGTTTATATAATAAAGATGAAGAAGAAGAAAGAAAGAAAGAAGAAGTATAAAAGGATGGTATTTTCCTTATATTTGCATAGATCTTAGTTTTTCTAGTTAGATGGAATCAAGAATAAATTAAGCTAAAGTGTATCTATGATAGCATGTAGTTTCATGCCTATGTGTTGATGAGATAAAATATGTTTGTTTTAGGTAACCAATAATATCGACAACAGGAGCAAGGAGAAGACCAAGCTTGATCTTGGAAAAATATTAAGTATAATATGTGGGTAATATATTTATAGTTTTGAGATGATGAACTAATATTTATGTGTATGTATGATAACTATGCTTGTTTATTTCTTCTGTGAACGTATGCCA
>JANZXR010000003.1:3691072-3708079 GCA_027575705.1 Erythroxylum echinodendron
CTGAAGCAACATACTCAGATTCTCAACATATTTGAACAAATTGGAGAAAAACAAGCTAAAACCCTATCCTCTTTTTCTGTCAATTGGTGGCGATCTGGGAGGCGATTGGTGACGAGACCATGGGGCTTTTGTTCCTGAAGTTGAGACAAGTCGAATGTTGGTGGTGGTGGCCAGTAAGAACCACCGAAAGCAATAGATCTATGATTGACCTTTCTTATCAATTTTCTCCTCAATTTTTGTGACTATTCCAATGACGATGGTGGCTGAAATAAGTATAGTTGTGACGAGCTCATCGAGAGGAAGAGATTGGTATATAACACTAACTGTTCGAGTCACTGACGATGAAGAATGATTAGCGGAGGGAATTTGTGAAATTATGAGACAATGGAAAAAAGAAGAAATTGTCTCTTATATATATAGCATACGAGATGTTAGACCTCACATTAATTGGAGAGGGGAATGAAGAACGTCTTATAAAGGTACGGATACCGCTTTCCCATAGTCATGTTTTTCTCAGTGCGGGAAGAGCAAAACAATGAGGGCCTTGGCTCAATGAGCAATCCAAAGCGGACAATATCTATGAGCAGGTGGTCTGGGCTGCTACAAATAGTATAAGAGCCTAGTTTACAGATTTATGGCCTAAGATATTCTTTTGTTTGTCACTGCGGACACATAGGAATCCACTTCTTTTTAAAGTAACCTCTTACATAATACGTTCATATTCTCACTGGTAGTACTAACCATTATCTTCTTTTCAATTTCAGCATGAATAGATGCGTTTTTTTGGTGCGGGAAGAGCAAAATCTTAAGGGCCTTGGCCCGATGGACAACTTAAAGCTAAAAATAACTGTGAGCGGGTGATCTAGATTATTACAAATAGTATCAAAGCCGGTTCTCGACCCTTGGTGCCAATGAGAACGCTGGGCTTTAAGGGGGCAGATTTTGAGATCCCACATCAGTTAGAGAGAAGAACGAAATACATCTTATAAGGGTATAAACATCTCTTCCCTATAGATGCGTTTTTTCGGGTGTGGGAAGAATAATATCGTAAGAGTTTTGGTCCGATGGGTCACCCAAAGTAGGCAATATCTGTAGACAGGTGATCTGGGCTGTTACAATATTTCACTCCTAATAGGACGATCACCTTGGGCTAACTTCAATAGAGAATTTTTGCAACAATAATCGATAATAAATATGATAATAAAAACCCAAGTGAATGGATAAAGTAACATTAACAAGGAAACATTTGAGATAATAACACTCTCCTAAATATGCAGCTTCTTCGACTCAAATTGTGGAAACATTTGAGATAATAACACTCTCCTAAATATGCAGCTTCTTCGACTCAAATTGTGGGAAGCTGTAGAACAATAATCTTATGTGAATTGAGAATAACCATCAATCAACCCAAGCGCAGCAACTTCATAAAATCATCAACGAAATAAGTTTTTCACCACCGAAACCCCACAAAAATATAGTTGCACACACACCAAAACTTCTGCTCATTTTTCAACTAAAAGAAAGATAATACAAATGTCCAAAAATCCATGTTTATGCATGTGGAACACAGCAGCAAAGATTGCTTAATCTCCGAAACCGCAGCTGCCAAAGATAGCTCAAATTGCAAAAAATACAGCTGCCAAATTATAAAAAATCTGCTACATTATCTTCAAGAAAATATGGTGATCTTATCTCCAATAAATCATCACACAATCTTATCTTCAAGAATCACACACAAGGTAAATTTTTTATCGTGATATAACAAATATATCCAACTACAAATAATGCCCAAAACAATTAATGAGACCAATATTTAACGTACCTTAATATTCTCAGAAGATGCATTAACACTCTTCTCTATGAACTTCTCTACAATTATTTCAGTTGACATTACAAAGGTGAATCGAGGAAACCATAGGTAGGTTAATGCCATAATATTGGTTTGAGTTGAAGATATTCTCAAAACCGAATTTGACATGTTAGAATTCAGTTCCAAACTTGTACTCGAATACATTATGGTTCATTACTTGGTTCTCACTCCTGTATTTGTTTCGTTGTAATATTCAATCTACAGACCTCAACAACAACAGAAGTTACCCCCACACGTAACTCTCTTCCTTCAGTGAAGAGATCGTCATGTATACAGAGTATATTAGCCACATTAAGCTGTAGTAATCATGAAAAACTGCACTACATCAATTGAAGACAGGACAGCCTTCAACTTCTATCCCTGGAGCAGTTGGACAACTTGCCAGAGCACAATGGTCAGACAACTCCAGACCCCACCAGCTTGGTCCCATGATGTCTTTGCTTTGCAATGTGAAATAGCACAAGATAGCCATGAAGGCCACTCCACCATCTAATCCACCTGATAGGATGTAGTTGTGTCGAGCCCACCAGCTCTTGTACCTCCTGTAAACAATCAAGTTGAACACAATTCCTACAGCAATCCAGCATATGTAGTTCACAGCTTTGGCTGCCGGCATGACTCCGGCTCCTGATAGTATGATAGGCAAGTTGATAAGTTTTATCCACTTCTGGTTGGGGAACATGCGAGAGAAGATCCAGACTATGAATGGGCCAGCAAAGCCTACGAGAAAGAAATAGTTCATCCCGGAATAAAATCCTAAACGGCCAAAGAATCGCAGTGGTCCGACCAGGCCCCAGATGATCGAGGCATTGTAGGATATGTTGTCCCAAGGGCACGTCCAAGGGCTTCCAACAGGCAATTTGGAGGGATCACAGATATGAGGTATAGAGGTGAGAAGCCACCAAGTCGTTCCAAAGTAAACTGTCGATGCAACCAGAGTTCCTATCAACTATTCAATCCGAAAGAAACTTAAGTTAGTCTGCAATGGTTTCTGGTTTATGGGAATCTGAAGTTAGGAGAAGAAGCTTTTGGTAGTTAAAAGTTACCTGCGCTATGAACATTGACTTGGGAGGTATTTTCATGTAATGTCCTAGCTTGAAGTCTGAGAGAAAAGTGATTGCCTGGAAAATGCTAATGAAACCATAGTTCTTAAATACCATATTTGCAAGGGGTCTGCCTGGAAACAGGTATCCGATGATAAGCTCAGTGAGTACATTCAGTCCTGGTTGCTGCAATTATTCAAATTTTAAAAAAAATGTTTTAAGAGAATCTGAATAAGCTTGAAAAAACCCGGTGGAAACTTTACACTACGAACAATCAAGTTTACGGACCTGGTTAGTGGTAGCTGTTATGACACCAATTGGAAGAGTGAAAATGAAAGCCAAGCCACCTGCAAACAGAATGCCCCAGTAGGGAAGCTGTAACTCTCTGCCAAACCCTTCACAAGTAAGCATCGAAAGGCCTGTGACTACGATCAGTAGAGTGTAAAACCACCATTGAGGGACAGCATCATAGTTTTTCTTCATTATTCTAGTGTGAACATCACCAAAATTGTCACCCATTGCTGCTCTAGTTTGTTTCCAAACTGTTCTGCAGATATAATAAACAAGCAGGATCAGCAGACTGTGACAGAATTTGCAGGCTAAGAAATGGCAGAACAGGAGAGGTACCTTCCGTAGAAAAGTGCGACATGAGACAAGGTAGCAGTCAAAGTAGCAAAACTTAAACCATAAGTATAAGCAAAGAAGATACTGAGGTGGACTCTGCTATAGCTGTTGTAGCCTTCTTCATTGAATTCAAATGTTGTAGAATTCAAAACTCTACTGACATTGTACTTTTGTCCCTTGTCGTCGAACACGTCTGCGGAGATGATCGGAAACCGTCTGGCTTCATACTGATTGGACCAGTAAGCTATGGGGATCAGAATGTATACAGTTATGAAGAACCCAACAATGGTGTTAATTATAGCAAACCCAGGAGTGGCTAAGGGAGATCCTAAGAAGCCAGATATAGTGGACCAATCAATTGCAAATGAGCCAATGCCAAGGCCACCACGTCCAGAACCTATCTGTTGAGCTGTGACGGAGTGCTTCCATTTCCAGCAAACAAAGGAGAGAGCAGTTATAGATGGAAACAGATAGTTTGGAACAACATAGTATGCAAAACTTGAAACAAGGACCACAAGGAAAAACTGCAGCCTTGTCAGGCCTCCTTTACGCCTAATCTCAACTTCATGCAAGGCCCTGCAGGTTCAAAACCAAAATGATTATAGAACAAACTATCCATTCTAGTCATGGATGTAATATAAGCCTAGATTGCAGGAGGTACCTAAATAGGGAGACCTGAACAAGATTGGATGGCCACCACATGTAAGGTGAATCAACAAGAAACTTTCTGAATAGTCCAGCCCATCCAAATCCAAGCAGCTTCAGAAATAGGTATAACATTATCAGAATTTGCAGGTTGTCTTATCATGGCATTACCAGTTTTCTGCACTAGAAACACAACTTGTAATATTTACTTCTGCATCTCACGTTACACGTGATGGTAGCAAAGGAAGAACAAAATTTATATGTCACTTAAAAGACTATGAAATTATTCAAATAGCAAACTGAGTCTTGAAGTTGGTTACAGAACTCACCTGGGTTGATTGTGTTAACATCATCGCTGCCATTATATGTATCTTATGATGGTAGAATGCTTTGACCACTGTGATTATACTAACTGCATACACAAAACTGGATCCTGCGTTTGCGAGGATAGTGATGAGAACGTGCTCTTTCAGGTTGAAGGGTCCTGGATTTAATGAAAATGACCGTTTCGTTCCTGGAACTCGCACAAATTTGGTTGGCAATGATGCTGCCATGAATTTCCCTACTGGAAGAACTAAAATCTGAGCTATCACAGACGACACGTATATTGAATTTTGACGGTAGCCAAAAAACTGATTCAAGAAGGCCAAAGTAGCACAAGAAATGATCCCCAAAAACCATGTTCTGAATGTCAAGCATGGTATTGTTGGATCATCTGTGATGGGAACAGTGAGTCTCACTTGTTCAATTGGTGAATCATCTATCTCTTCTGCAAAATAAAATCAATGTAACAGCAAACCAAAAGGGTATACAGCAAATATTTGTATAAAGCCTTGGAGTCCAAGGATGCGCATTTATGACAGACAGTTCAGGCACAAAATACCAGTCTCAAGCTTCTTGTCCTTGCCCAATGGCTTCAACTCATATGTCTCTGTGTGCTCCAAACGTTGCTCTAAATTCATCTTCGACTTCAATGAGAAAACGTAGCACCAACTTTACCACAAGATATGCTTGTTAGCTCTCTATTTGTACTCCTCTATGTTCTTCTATGTACAATGAAATATTTATTTATTCCCATTCTTTCTTTAGTAACTTTAGCTTTCGTTATCTACAAGTTGATTCAATAATTGGGATCTCAGCTGGAAACTACGCCTAGAGGTACTATAACTACGTCAGTTACTGTCCTACTAGACTAAATAAGAAGCTGTAAATGTTTTTCTTTTCTATTTCAAACACGGTTCCAAAAGAGTGGGGTAAACTTCATGTCCTCCAAATCCAGAAAAGCTGGTCTAACATATAAAACAATCATCCAAAGTCAAGCAATGCCATTCTTTTCCCATCTCACATATCCTATCCTTTTGTCTAAAACCATGTGCCTTGGTATGGAGAGTGAAAATGCCATTTAAGACTATTCAACTTGAGCATTGCAGACATTGCAGTACTAAGGATCACTTGGAAAAGATTCTGTTAAAATGACGCCTGCTTCGTCCGTAATTGCTGCAATCGTTCGTAACTGCTGTATAACTCGCATTCCGCAATTCAAAACATTTCCTACCTACAAAATAGTCTTTGACAGCAATGTAATTGTCTGTAGGAAAGATTACTGATAAACAAGTAAAGCATATTCTGAAGCCGGCAATATTCCTGCGTCTGGGAAACTTGGCTAGAAGTTTGTCAGCTACGGCGATTACCAGGAAGATAATGACAATATGGAACGCTGAAATGAAAACTCCACAGTTTCCAAAGCTACAGCTCAAAAGCAAAATCTGAGAAGTTTTATATCATATGAAAAGGGCAATTACCATAATATTCTTAGAAGATTCAGTAACACTTTTCCATGAATTTTTATACAATTACTTCACTTACATTAGAAATTTATTTTCAGCACGACTAGAAAATTAGAGATGATCCAAGTTGTATCAGTTTAACTGTCAAGTCCAATTGAGTTTGGAATTAATCTTGATAAATTTTCTACTCGACCAATCATAGTAGTCAAATCTTAATCAAGTTAAGAGAATAAATTAAATTTGATTAAGTTTAGACTCAGATTAAATTAAAAAATGGAATCTACAATTATCACATTAATTTCTAAATGATTCTTTATGTTTTGTAAGGATTTCAGTATCATAAATAATGGCATTAATGATGTAAAACATCGTTCCTTTTAAACCATCTCATCTAAATAGAAAACGTTGGTGTTCCCCGCCAGTACTTGTAATAATAATTCATTTAGAAGCTGCCAAGTTTTGAGTTCTGTTAATACGTCTCATTCACTGGCGAGTCCACAACTACAAAGTTGGATTTCTTTTTCAAACGTATACTGATGAATTATTGTAGCGTTTTTAACTTTTTTGGCTTTAATTTTCGATCTTATGACTCATATTTTGGAGTATTTCAATAACCACCCTTAATAAATTAATTTGAAGAGTTTTTATTAGTATACCACTTGAACAAGGCTAACCATCAGCTCAAAACATCCAATTTTACAAAGGAAGTCTCATATATCACTTGAAGCACCCCTAATGCCATTTTGATCTCTTCGTGGCTGTATGAAATATGCTTCTGAACTCTCATTTGTAGTCTTTTTTATTTTTAATTTTTAGCAACTATTGCTTTTCGTTATCAAACAAGTTCGTCCTGGAGGATGTGATATCCATTCTCATTAAACTACACCGCCTATGATGTTAATTACATAGATTGGCATAACAAAAGAACATGATCCTCTTCTTAATTCAAGCCCAAATATGCTATTTTTTGGAAGATAAATCGTAAGTGTAAGTGTATTCTTTCCTTACCTGCTAAAAGAAGTTTTTGCTTACTTATAAAAGTGAATGATACTTATGAACCCTAACCAACTCGCGTACATGTTTAAAAGTCTGTTTTAAACGAGTTCTCTCCTATTCCGCCTCCGGTAGTACAGCCGAGATAACAATGGGTTCTCCATCCTTATCATAATGAAGTGACAGAAGTTTTGAAAATTCAAAAAATGTTACGATGAGATAAACCCAATTCGTAACTTATACTGATTTGTGAACAATATCCCAACGAAAAGAGAACTGACATTGAAGGATCAAAAAGTAAAGTGGTGATGAATATATGGCTGACAGAAGCCAGCTGTCAAGAGAGACGTGGAACATGAAATGTGGAATATCAGAAGAAAACTCCGAAAAGCAGGTCAAAAATAAGCGGTGTATATCAATGATCGTATATTTTGTCGAGTCACTCTTGCTTTGGTAAAAACAGCAACATTATTGCTGATGTGTATTGATACTTACTCATCGAGCTCATTTCTTCAGGAATTATGCATCAGGCCATATTTCTAACGTCAAGTAACAGCAAAAACACTAGGAAGACAATTTCAGTTTGGAACCGAAGATGCAACGTGTATTTTTGAAACTCTGAAACGTAAAAATCTTTATTTCTTGCAATATCTATACAATGATAACTTACAAACACTTCGCTGTTTCTGTGCTTTGAATGCAAAAACTGAGAACGTTTTATCAAGGTAAAAGAGCAATTACCTAATATTCTTAGAAAATGTAATAACACACTACTATAATAATGCACGTTCATACGATTATTTCAGTTCTAGGTTATTTTTCTTAAACTACGGGAATTGAGTGTATTACTAAATTCCGATATATTAAAATTAACTTGTGAATATTTAATAAATCAGGAGAAAATATGTTAAATATATAAATATAGAATTTATCCTTTTACCTTAATTTGTTTGACATTCGTTTCTATACTTGTCAAAAGTAAAGTTCCTTCATTTTTAACTAAAGTTTCGAATTCGAGTTTTAATAATAGATTCACTTTAAATCTCGTGAGAAGAGCATTGTCGCTCGAAAAGATTCTATCCGACTCGAATTAGGATTAGTCAGTTGTCTATATGACATCGGATACTAGTAGTTTAACCCAAAAAAGGAAAGTAAAGCTCCTTTTATAGCTATTATTACTTATCGTATATCTAATATTGTGGAGAATGGAACGCTTATTGTAATAATATTACTTTAGCAATCTTCCATAAAAAGAAATAGGAAATTTGCTGTTCTATTTTGTAAATCATAAGACCAAAAAAATGTAGAGTAGAATTCACCTTTGTATCAAATGGAATTCTTAATAAAATTCTGAATCAGTAAACCATATAAGATTTCAACTTGACTAATTTATGAACCATTAAACATGTCCCATATCAAATTATGGATTTTTATTATTATTTAGTATTTCCCCTTCACTTAGAGGAAAATTTTTTTCTCAAAAATAAAAAAAGAAATTGGGATTAAATATATTCACACTCTTAAATTATAACTTGATGGGAAATTAGAAATGGATTTGAATCACCTTGTAGCAAAATAATTACGAAACATGTTTCTTTTCTTAAATTCTATAAATGGTTAACACATAAATTATAATAAAGTATGAATTCTAATTCATACCTTATTTTGAAACTTAATCTTTTGCTTTTCTTTTCTCTAAAATTATTTTCAAAATCGACCCATTTCAACCACTGTAGTCGCACAAGTGTCTGACCTTGTAAGAAGAGAAAGTAAAAAAAGCATAAAGATAGGCCATGTTTTGTCATGCCTATATTCGGTGGCGCAATACTGTCATTTTCTGGAGGCAGCTTTCTTTGTGGACATTCAGCTGATTTTGGGCTAAGATAGTTCACGAACGGATTTCCCTTCAGTATCTCTTTGGTTTGCTCAACTGGGATTGAGAATTAGTTAGTTAAGGTTTCTCCTTCGGATTACAGCTTCTTTGGGATTATCAAGTTGAGTATAAGTGTTTATGTTGTTGAGTAGTTGTAGGATTGCTCCTTCCTTAGTTATAGATATCCTTAAGTGTTTTTATCTTGGATTGTACTGTGGCTAGTTGCTATGTATTAGCTAGTTGTGCCTTCCGTGGCATTTGGACGTGAACTTTTTGCACATATCTTTGTTTCATTTTTTAATTTTTCTGACTTACCAAAAAAAAATTTTCCACTGCCAGCTAATATGAGTTGTCCTACACTTTCTGTTGAAACAAAGGACCCCACAATCGTTTGATTTATTTCTGTTATAACTGAATGATTCACATTCATTCACAACTGAAGTAAAACAACCATTCCTTTCATAAATCTTTACGTGGTATCAGAGCTTCATCTGTGACCAATGTCAATGGATCTCAACTATGGCTCATCAGCTACTAGTCAAAATGCTTCACAATCTTCCACCCCTTCTCTTGATTTTCCCATCTTAACAAAAACCCTAAACTTTAGTCTTCATATTAAGCTTGATAGGCAGAACTTTATCAACTAGAGAGCACCAATACTTGCAGCCACAAGAGCTCTTGAACTTGAAAGTTTCATCACCACTGCACCTCCTCCTCAGTTCATCACTGCAGACATGGATCAAGTTACCGAAAACCCAAAATACAAAGCATGGTGTAGAACATATAAGTTGTTGCTATATTGGTTGTTCTCAACCATTGGAGAAGAAGTGATTAGGCAGGTAAACCATTCTAATTTATCCTACCAAGTATGGCGAATCCTGGAGAGTCTTTATGCTCAAACTTCCATAGTTAGAGTTTTGCAACTAAAACATCAACTCTTGATAATTAAAAAAGGATAACGCGCCATACTTGAATACATACAAAAAGTTAAATCCATAGGAGATTCACTCCAAGTTGCTGGACATGTCCTCACAGAATATGAACAAATATTAAGTGTTCCCAATGGTCTTGGTCATGAATATGAACTTGTTATGATTTATTTAACACACTCCATGAAAACTTCAACTCTAAAAGAAGTACAATACTCTCTCATGATGCATGAAACAAGGATAGAACAGTTGAATACAATTGCTTAGGCAGATATTTCATCACTTGCTACCAACCTTGCAAACTTACAACAACAATAACCAGAACCGAGGTGGAAGAAGTGGACTTAGAGGCAAAGGAGGTTATGGAAAAGTAGGCAAATGAAATGAAAATAGAGTTTTTTGTCAGCTTTGTCACAAGCCTGGACATGAGGCTCTAAAATTTCACAAACGGTTTGACATATCGTGGCAAGGCAACACGACATAGTCATGGAAACATAACAACTCCATTCATCAATCTACACAGAATAATGCACAAAGTAACCCTCAATCTTACTTAGCCCTCAATCAATAAGGTTGTCCCTCTTCTGAAGCAATCAGTGACAGTACATGGTTTATAGATAGTTGGGCTACGAATCATGTAACAACAGACCTCAACAAGCCCTCAATCAGCTCATAGTATACTGGAAAGGACCAACTTACCATTGGTAATGGTAATTTTCTTCCTATTGCTAATGTTGGCTCTTCTCATATCCATTTCCGAGACAATATACACACACATCTTGCATTGAAACAAATCATGCAAGTTTTAAATATAACCAAAAACTTACTGAGCATATCTAAACTTACCAAAGATAACAAGATTACTGTTGAGTTTACTTATGTTAATTGTCTGTTTAAGGACAAGGTAATAGGGACGATTTTGCTAAAGGGAGTGCTTCAGGTGGCCTATATAGCCTTGAAGCTACCACACCACAAAACAAAACTAGGCCAGTCATACAACCACATCCTACTCATAAGTCTAGCGATTTTCCTTTTTCAAAATACATAGATTTTTCTTCTTCAAAAGATAGCGACTGTGAGGCAAACTTAGCACATAAGGATGTTAATGTTTGGCATGCCAAACTAAGACACCCATCCAATAGTATATTGAATAAAATTATGAATTCAATGAAGTTCAATATTAATCTAAACAAATTGTCCTTTTATGATGCATATAAGCAAGGAAAACTGCATAAATTACCCTTTCAGACACATGACATAACAGCTCAAAATCCATTAGACATCATATATTCAAAATTTTGGGGACCCTCTCCATATCTCTCAATTGAAGGACATAAATACTATTTCATTTTTGTTGATGCTTGCACTAGGTTTACCTAGTTTTATCCCCTAAAACTAAAATTAGATGCACTATCTGTTTTTATTAAATTCAAAGCTAATATTGAACTTTAATTGAACAGAAAGATCAAAGCGCTAATGTTGAACTTCAATTGAATAGAAAGATCAAAGCTTTTCACACTGACTTGGGAGGGGAATATAAAGCCCTATTACCGTACCTCACACAACATGGGATACAACCATGTTTTAGCTATCTTCACACTCTCCAACAAAATGGTGTTTCCGAAAGGAAACTTCAACATATCACTGAAACATACCTAACTCTCTTATCTCATGCCCACATGCCCTTTACCAATTGGCTTGAAGCTTTCTCCATAGCTACTTTTCTCATCAATAACCTCCAATCTCTAAGACTCAACAACCTCACCATTTGAATAGTTGTATAATAAACCACCAGATTATCTCTATCTCAAAACATTTGGTTGCAGTTGTTTTCCTTATCTTATATATTATTCTCACCATAAATTTGACTTTCATACTACCAAGTGTGTTTTTCTTGGATATTGTTCCACGCATCAAGGTTATAAATGCTTAAATAATCAAGGCAAGATCTTCATCTCTCACCATCTAGAATTCAATAAGGAAGAGTTTCCATTTTCTCAATTTTTTTCCACACATTTAAGTAAAAACATAGCGTCGCCAAGTCTTCCTATATCCACTCTATCCTCAGCCTCATCCTATCAAAAGGCAATCTCAGATCATTCTTCTACAGCAGAATGTTTTCAGTCACCAGAATCCTCATCCAACAAATAGGTAAGCTCTCAGAATCCTTGTTCACCAGTACATATGACCACACAAAACACTATGAACCCACTTCACAACCAAAACACCTCCCCCAATTCTATTTTACCCACTATATCAAACATTACACCTAACACCATTGTGTCATTACCACAAAACACTCATCCTATGCAAACTCGCCCCAAGAGTGGTAGTTTTAAACCGAAACTTTACTCAACCACTCTTCTTTCTACCCCACAGTTTGACCCTACAACAATATCAGAAGCGTTAACTGATCCTATATGGTTTCAAGCTATGCAAGCTGAATTTCATGCTTTACAACAAAACAATACATGGACACTTATTCCCTATGAATCTACTATGCGCATTCTTGGTACAAAATGGATTTTTCAGACAAAGTATAATGCTGATGGGACTATTTCTAAATACAAAGCTCGTCTTATTGTCAAAGGGTTCAATCAAACTCCTAGCATTGATTTTTCAGAGAATTTCAGTCCGGTTGTTAAAGCCTCAACAATCAAAGTTATTATGTCATTTGTTGTTTCCCATCACAGGGATATCTAGCAAGTTGACATTAACAATGCATTTTTTAATCGTGATCTGCAAAAAACTGTCTATATTAGTCAACCACAAGGTTTTGAAAGCACAACACAGCCACAAGGTTTTGTCTGCAAGTTAGCTAAGGCCCTCTATGATTTAAAACAAGCCCCTAAAGCTTGGTTCCATAAACTCAAGCATGCACTGTATCAGTGGGGCTTTCTCAATTTCAAGTCAGACATCTCTCTTCTATTCACATAATTAGGGTGTCATTACAATATTACTGGTCTACGTGGATGACAAACTCATCACAGGAAACTTATCTCAAGCAATCCACACAGTCATCAATCAATTACAGTCTCAATTTGCATTAAAAACATTTGGAAGTATAAACCGTTTTCTTAGTTTTGAGGCTTACCGAAATAGCAATGTCTTATACCTTTCATAAAGCCACTACATCCAAGGATCTACCTTATAGAGCCAACATGTCCTCGTGTAAGCCTTGCTCCACTCCAATCACCACAGCAACCAAGCTATCACTTCATGATGGCACACCTTTTGAGCATCCAACTCTCTATCGAAGCATTGTAGGAGCATTTCAGTATATGTGCAATATCATATCAAACAAATGCTTTGTTGTAAATAAACTAAGCCAGTTCTTATCAAATCTACTAAATACTCATTGGGTTGCTTATAAACATGTAATGTGTTACTTGAACGACACTTCCAGTTTGGGATTGCTTTTTCATCCTTCGTCTATGCCTTTGGCCCTTCAAGCCTACACTGATTCTGATTAGGCTAGCTCTCCAGATGACCAGAAGTCTACCACTGGCAATTGTGTCTTCCTTAGGGGCAATCTTATCTTTTGTACCTCTAAAAAGCAACCCATAGTCGCTCGATCAAGTATCGAAGTCAAAAATCTAGCTCTCTCACAAGTATCTACTGAACTTCTATAGCTCACATCATTACTCTCTGAGCCAAGGTTTTCTCTTCCTCACAAACCACCTCTATGGGGTGACAATAGTGGAGCTCGATCGCTAGTCCAAAATCCTATTTTTCACTCACGAACAAAGCACATAGAAGTAAATGTACATTTCTTTGGGGATAAGGTCCAAAATAGGTCTTCGGAAATAAAATATGTGAGTGCTACAGAGCAGCTTGCCGACATTCTCACGAAGCCTATCACTTCAACAAGATTTAATCTTTTAGTCTCCAAAACAAACCTAGTTGTATGCCCTTGGTTTTGTTTGAGTGGGGCTGTAAGAAGAGAAAGTACAAAGGGCATTAAAGGAAATTCCACTCCCAGCTAATATAAGTTGTCTTACACTTTCTGTTAGAAGATAAAACCCCACAATCTTTTGATTTATTTCTATTATAATTGAATGATTCACATTTATTCATCAAGTGTATATGTAAACATTTACAAAGATGAAATAAAACAACCATTCCTTTCATAAATCTTTACATACCTCAAATGATATCCACAGAACATGTTAAGAGAACTCTATAACTTTTGTAGAGAGTTACTAAAGGAGTACTAACTCATTTAGAGTTTAAGCTTATTTATAATAAATTTTGAATATTTTAATAATTTAATTAAAATTAAATTCTAATCTCAATTAAATTTTGTGAGAATTATAATTAATTCTAATCAAATACCAATTAAGCCTAGATAAGATCTAATATTTCATTTTTTAAGAAATAAATAAATAATATCATATCACTAGCAATCTAATATTTCCTATTGATCCTTATTATTAAATATATCATAGTTAATCATAAAGTTTCCAAAACTTTATATTCAAATTCATTTTGATTAAAATTTTCTCTCTTCAATCCGCTTTGTGTGTAACTTGTTAGGTTGACAATGGATATAAATTATAACCATGAATTATGTTGAAGATTAGATAAATTAAACTCATTTAATTTATTTTAAAATTTATAATTAAATAATTTATTTCTATATATTAAGATTGACATCTAGCAATGCATTACGACCACATAGATATTTAAAAATGTCAAAGCAGTTTTGACTAATCTTTTCATACATGATTTTTCTATATATTTCAATTAATTTTATCACATAATGTTTCAATTAGAAAAAGAATATATAATTAATATCTACTCTTTATAAGTCTAATCATATTAGTTCTTCACCATTAACAATTGATTCAATTAATGACATTTAAAAACCATTTTCAAATTACCATTATACCTTGCCCAAAGATTTTTTTTTATCAATATTAATCGAGAATAATGAAAGTTTCTCTATAATTACTTTAAACGATGAATTATATATTGATCACTCAACTATCTCTATATAGTTAATGTTATATCCAATGACTACCAACTAAGCTACCATTGATTAAAATATGTCATAAGTAGTATCAAAACATAACAATCAATATACGAGATAATGTCAGAGATGTGAAGGAAAGAATCACTTATATAATTATTACCATAAGAATTTTCATAGATGTACAAGTAATATTTCAAATAGAATTCTCATACAAGATTAGTTTAATGAACTTGTTCTTTAATAAGTACCTATATATCTGTTTAAGTATCTTCATACTTTATATATGAAATCAATTACTTCCTTGATGACAAAAACATAACTTATGTTTTTTTACATTTTATTAATGTTTAGTACTCCTAATAGAACATTGACTAGAAATAATATATGGATAATACATAAATATAATATGAATCTCATAATTATGGTTGCATTATAATTTATTATTTGCAATGTATATTTACCCATGAATTTTAATATATATATAAAATAATGAATGCTTTTAAATAATTATATTACTAAATTACAACTAATTAATTTACTGCAGGATATAAACCAACATGTTTCAAAAACTTTAGAATCTTTTATGTCACAAATTCACACATTTGAACTTAACAAACTTTTCAATATCATATTTAATAACTTTTTTTTTGTGATCGAAATCATAATAAAGCATATGAGCACATCAAAGTCAATGTTTGGTAAAAGAAATCAGTTTCAAATCAATGTTTATGGAAATTATGTCCCTTTTTTTCCTTGTCATTAATTTAATAAAATTCTGCTGTTTTTAAATGTATAGATTGAATGTTGACAAAAATTGCAAGGTGAGATTATAATTATTTAAAATATCATGCATATATATTTTGAAAATAAAAAACAAAAGAAATAAGCTGTATCTTATTTAAACCATAATATGATTGAGTACACGTTTGAAAAAAAAAAAGATCCGTATAAAATTTTATTTTCATCAATTAAACATTTTAAACTTGTAAATTATATCTAGGCAACCCCCGACAATTCTAAATTATAAATGATAACAGTTGCAGGATTTTCTCCTTGTCTTAAATGGTCCAGACTTCACACGGGAGACAAAAGCTGTACAATATATCTTCAACTCAGACCACATAACCCAACTATGGTTTTCTCCATCACGTTCAACCGAAATTTCCAATGTTCAAGTAAGAAATGGATTGAAAAAAAAAGGATAATGATCTTTTGGAATTTAGTTAAGACATGGATTGAAAAAGATAAAAAGATCTTTTGGATTTTAGTTAAGACATGGATTGAAAAAGATAAAAATGATTCTCTGGATTTTGAAATGAATGATAAGTTAGATAAGAAAAAGTTGGAGGATGATGCCCCAAAGCAAGACTTTTTCTACCGGGCATTCAAATCAATGATTAAAATTTTTAATCAATTTAATTGATTCAATTATAAAAATGTTAAATTATTTAATTTTTTTAGTTTGATTTTCAATTTTTTGTTTTGATTTCAGTTTGATTTTTTACTTTTCGATTCGATTTACTTTAATAACTCTATTTGTTAATAATTGATTAGTTTATTTCAATTTTCATAAATTAATAAATTTTTATAAACTAAATTAAATAAATAAATTTTCTTTTAATAATCTTTTTAAATTAAACTTTAATTTTTTATAAATAAAGACAATATATTTTAAATTATTTCAATTGTGTATTCGTGGAATACCGGATTGGTAGAGTTATGAATAATAGCCATGTTGTCACATTGTAGTGGGATAGGAGTAGTAACTGGAATATGCATTTCTTGAAGTAAGACAGCTAGCGTAGCTCACAGAGAGTGGAGGCCATGCTTCGATACTCTGATTCCGCATAAGAACGGCTAACCGTTTTATGATTTTTTTGTCTTCCAAGAAACTAAAGTAGACCCCAAAGTAATGCAACGACCCGTAACTGATTTGCGAGAGAAAACACATCCAGCCCAATAAAATAGTTTCATAGTCGTAGTACAATTCAAATACCTTAGTATATAAATTAGGGCTTCCCAATGCTATTTGTGTTGGGCTTGGGTCACTTCTAAGTGGAGCCCAAAGCCTAAGTATAAAAGGGTAGTTTTTAACCCTAAATAGGTAGAGATAGGAGAAGTGCAGCCGGTAGAGAAAAGAGAGGGAAAAGAAGAAAATAGGAGATTTTTTCGTTTTTTTTCCAGCTTTGCGCAGTATTCTTCTAACCTTCGATCGGATGGTGATTTCTTGTCGGATCGACCTGAAATTTTAACCAGAGATTCTTCTCT